>PVJS01038003.1:5367-19723 GCA_004027185.1 Glis glis
ATTGAACCCAGGGGCATTCTACCTCCGAGCTGTACCCCCAGCCCTATTTTTTTTTTTTTTTGGTACTGAGGATTGAACCCAGGGGCATTTTACCTCCAAGCTACACCCCCAACCCTATTTTTTATTCTTTGTTTTGAAACAGGGTCTCACTAAGTTGCGGAGGGCCTCACTAAGTAGCTGAGGCTGGCCTTGAACCTGTGGTCCTCCTGTCTCAGCCTCCCAAGTACTGGGATTACAAGTGTGTGTCGCCATGCCCGGCTCTATTTTTTTTTTTAATTTGGAAACAGGGTCTTGCTAGGTTGATGAGAGTCTCACTACTTGCTGAGACTGTCTTCGAACCTGCGATCCTCCTGTCTTAGCCTCCCAAGTACTAGGATTATAAACGTAAGCCACCACACCCAGGTGACACATACTTGTTTAAAAAAATTAAAACAATACAAAAGAGCTCAAGAGAGAAAAAAAATCATCTTCAACCATTATTAGCATTTTGGTTCAGAGAGGTTGTGTCTTATAGGGAATGAACTTGGGCAAGTTATAGAACTTATTTCTACAATAGGTAGGTAACTGCACACCCATTAAATGTGAAGAAATGGGTCAAAGGAATGAATGCTAGCATTGTAATCATCTCACACACACGTGTATGGACAAAGGTGCATGTGCTGTAAGTGCCTGTAAATGGGATTAGGCTCTGTGTGGTTCTATTGCCTGGCTTTTTTTTGGGGGGGGTACTGGGGATTGAACCCAGGGGCATTCTACCTCTGAGCCACACCCCCAGCCCTATTTTATTTTGAAACAGGTTTTCACTAAGTTGCTGAGGGTCTTGCTAAATTCCTGAGGCTGGCTTCAAACCTGTGATCCTCCTGTCAGCCTTCCAAGTACTGGGATTTCAGGCCAGGCCTGTGTCTCCATGCCCGACTTCCACACTTGCATTTTGAGTACCTACAGGGTGTGTGGCTGGCAAGTCAGGTCCATGGCTTCAGCCCTTGGTTTAGGTGTCTGGCAAAGTAGGTCATGGCCCAGCAGAGGGGAGCCCCACTGTCCTTAGGGGCCAGGCAAGCATTGAAATAGAAGAGCCAAGGAGAATGTGCATGCCCAGGAGCAGAGGAAGGGTGGAATGTGCTGGAGAGTGACTGGCCTCCCATCCCCAAGTGAGGGTATCAGAGGTCAGTAGAGGAGAGAGCAGGACAGATGCCAGGATGGGCCACAAGCAGCCAGGGTGTGAAAGGGCCTCCCTTCCCCTGGCCCTGCCCTGGTGCTCCACCCTGAGAACTCCAGAATAGGATTTGCTTTTATGCGGGGTGTGCCTAGTTGGGTGAGGCAAAGGTCTGCCCTTTGGGGAAGAGGTTGATGATCCTGAGGGGCTGAGGGATCAGGGACTTAACTCATTCGGCCAACTCACTGCCTATCAGGCCTGCCCTGGGGTCGCTGGCTTTCTCTCTTCCCAGGGAAGGAGTCCTCATGAGGAGCTGGGGACAGGCTTGCTTGCCTACCTGGCAGTTGAAGCTGCCCTGATGTGACAGGCACTCAGTGATGTCTGTGCTGGCCCCTGTCACCTGTCCTGGCCACCCTGCCTTCTGCCACATATATCCTGAACTCCTTGCATTCCTCCCTTCTTGCCACTGGGCCTCTGGCCTGAGCTGTCCCCTCTGCCAGGAAGGCCCCTGACCTCAGCTCGTTTTCAGAGCCCTAGGACATCCTGAGCTTCCCTGGATGGTCCAGCGTGATCTGACCAACAGTGGACCCCCCATCCCCAATAAGCCATGTAGGTCTGGGCGTGGTGGCACACAGCTTGTAATCCCAGTACTTGGGAGGCGGAGACAGGAGGATCTGGGTTCGCTGCCAGCCTCAGCTACTTAGTGAGGCCCTCCGCAATTTCGTGAGACCCGGTTTCAAAATAAAGACTAAAAAATAGGGCTGGGAGTGTAGCTTGGAGGCAGAATGCCCCTGGGTTCAATCCCCAGTACCGAAAAAAAAAAAAAAAGCCATGTAGCCCCTCTCAGGCCTATGCCCAGCCAGCTTGAAAGTGGGGCTTTCTGGAGGTTTTCCTACCTTAGTGGCTGTCAGCCCCAAGGGCAGGGCCCAGCACAGACGGGGCCCCAGCTGAAGAGGGCAGGTGAGACACCCAACCCCAGCCAGCCTCATCGCCTCCCACATTCCCAGGCCCCGCCTAGCTCCTGGTGTCCTCTCCTACCTCTGCCTGGGCCCTCCTGGGTCCTGGCTCCTAGGAAACATCCTCCTTCTGGCCCAGTTGGTAGAATTAGCCCGACAAATACTTGGGATCATCTCTGGATCACCTTTCTGAAGGCCAGGGGCTGTGAAGGTGGCATTGTCCTGGGGGATTTGTCCTGGTCCTAGCTCAGCCAAGGGCTCAGTTTCCTCATCTGTAAAATGGGGGGATGCTCAAGCCTCAATACTTTGGTTCCCCATGCCAGAAATACCCTCCCTTCTCTGTCCCTTCTTCCCCCAGGGGAGATGTTAGGCAGTGAAAACAGTGTCTGGAGTTCTAACCATAAGCCACTCCGACAGTGTGCCAAGATTTGGGGACTATTTTGGGGCCACCATGGCTTGGGACCCTATGTGTACAAGGGCAGCTCAGGGTGTTAGAGCTGGTCAGGTCTTATAGCTCCTCCCATTACAGGAGGTAAATTGAGGCCCAGAAAGGGGAGGGGTTGTGCTCTAGGCCACACACGTGATCAGGACAGCACGTGGCTTTCCAGTGCTACACTGTGGCCCCAGTGGGTCCAAGAAGAGCTGGAACATACCTGACCATGATGGTTTGAAGCCGTTCAGCAGCCTGAGTCTGTCCTTCAAAGCGGACCTCAGAGTCCGCTTCCTCCTTCATTGAAATGCCCACTTGTTCCCCTGCTGTCAGCTTTGTGTGTTTTTTTTTTAATGTGGTACCGGGGCTTGAACTTAGGGTGTTTTACTTCTGAGCTACACCCCCGGCCCAATTTTATTTTTTTTTATTTTGAAACAGGATCTCACAGGCTAGTCTTGAACCTGTGATCCTCCTGTCTCAACCTCTCAAATACTGGGATTACAAGTGTGTACCACCATGCCTGGCCCCAGCCCTATTTTTTTTTCTGCAGTACTGGGGATTGAACCTAGAGGCATTCTATCTCCGAGCTACACCCCCAGCCCTATTTTTTTTTTTTTGTGGTACTGGGGATTGAACTCAGAGGCAATCTACTCCAAGCTACATCCTCAGTCCTATTTTTTATTCTTTATTTTGAAACAGGGTCTCCCTAAGTTGTGGAGAGCCTCACCAAGTAGCTGAGGCTGGCCGTGAACCTGCGATCCTCCTGTCTCAGCCTCCCAAGTACTGGGATTACAAGTGTGTGCCACCACGCCTGGCCCCAGTCCTGCTTTTTCTTTCTTTTTTTTTTTTTTATTTTGTGGTACTGGGAATTGAACCCAGGGGCATTCTACTTCTGAGCTACACCCTCAGGCCTATTTTTTTTATTCTTTCTTTATTATTTATTTATTATTATTTTTTTTGCAGTACTGGGGCTTGAACCCAGGGGCATTTTACCTCCGAGCTACACCCCCAGCCCTATTTTTTATTCTTTAATTTTTTTTTTTTTGCGGTACCGGGGATTGAACCCAGGGGCGTTCTACCTGTGAACTACACCCCCGGCCCTATTTTTTATCCTTTATTTTGAAACCGGGTCTCACGAAGTTGCGGAGGGCCTCACTAAGTAGCTGAGAACCCGGATCCTCCGGTCTACGCCTCCCAAGTACTGGGATTACAAGCGCGCGCCACCATGCCCGGCTTATTCTTTAATTGAAACAGGGTCTCACTAAGTTGCGGAGGGCCTCACTAATAAGCTGAGGCTAGCTGCGAACCCGTATCCTCTGGTCTCAGCCTCCCAAGTACTGGGATTACAAGCGTGTGCCACCACGCCCGGCTCCCAGCCCTGCTTTTTAAAAATGTTTTTTTTTGTTTGAAACAGGGTCTCACTAGGTTGTTGAGAGTCTCACTAAGTTGCTGAGGCTGGTCTCAAATCTGCGATCCTCCTGTCTCAACCTCCCAAGTACTGGGATTACAGGCGTACGCCACCACACCCGGCTTGCTGTCAGCTGTTTGGCCTCTCTTGCTCTCTGTGCAGTGTGAGCTTTGTTTCATCTCTTAGCATCCCCCCAGCAGGCCTTACCTATGGCTCAGCACAGGCTGAAAGGAGGTTTGATTTTCTGTTGCCAAGCCAGCATCCCCCATGACCCCTCAATTGCTCTCAGCTGCAGTTAGGATTGTCCTTTGGAAGCTGAGTGGGGTGGTGCATGCCTGTAATATCAGTACTTGGGAGGCTGAGACAGGAGGATTGCAGGTTTGAGGCCAGTCTCAGCAATTTAGTGAGACCCTATTTCAAAATTTAAAAAAAGGGCTGGGGGTGTAGCTTGGAAGTAGAACATGCCTGGGTTCAATCCCCAGTACCAAACCAAACCAGAAGATTGCCCCTCTGATGGGCTGGGCAGTTCCTCCCACACCAGCGAGCCCTCTGTCTGTCTGAAGGCCACACATCATATGGGTCCTTCTCTGAGCTTCAGCTGGGCTGGAGACAAGCCCCTGGCTAAAGCTGCAGGTCAGTCCCCCAGCCCCCCATAGGGCAGGCTCTCGGGTGTGCAGGTGACCAGAGTGGGCTGGGGGAGCCTGGGCAACCTGGCTACTTTCCCTTCTTGTCTTTGTGCTCAGCAGTTCAGCACCTGTGGCTGAGTCACCACTTCCTCTGTCTCAGATGGCCTCAGCTCTGTGCCAAGGGCTCCTGAATTTAGTTCCTCAGAGACTCAACCGAGGTTTGCTTGGAACTGGTCAGGCCATCCCAGTCCGCGGGTAGCAGTGAGCCTGGTGTGAGCCCAGGCTGCAGACCCCGGCCTGTGCCCTCTGCAGATGTGCTCTCCGGGTGACCGTTCTGTCCCCAGCAGGTCCTCGCTTTTGCCTTTCACCTCTGTGTGGAGTCAGCACGAGAGCACTTCTCCCTGACCCTCTTTCTCACCAGCAGACATTCCTTCAAGGTTTCTCCCAGCAAGCCTTTCTTCCTGCTCCCATCTCTTGGGGCTCATCCCCCAGCTATCCCAGGAATGCTGCAGTGTGGTGACCTGCCCTCTGCAGGCTCCTCCTCCCCACCCCACTGTCACAGTCTCAGTTCACACCACATCTGTCTGTTCATTTGTGCTGCTATAACAGAAAACCACAGACAGGGTCAGTTATGATGAACAGAAATGCAGGTTTACAGTTCTGGAGGCTGGGAATTCCAAGGTGGCGGGGCTGCATCAGAAGGGCTCTCTTGTGGCATTGTGCCACAAGGGAGGGCGAGAGCAAGAGATCAAGCTTGAAGCCTCAAGGCTATTTATTTATTTTTGTACTGGGGATTGAACCCAGGGGAGTCTCCCAAATACTGGGATTACAGACATGTGCCCTCCCCTGGTTTCCTCAAGGCCTTTTATAATTACCATTAGTCCATTTATGGAGTTGAACCTTCATGATCCTGGTACTTCAGAGACTAAGGAGGATTGCAGGTTTGAGGCCAGTGCATGGTAATTTAGTAAGACCCTGTCTCAAAAAAAGGGGGGGGTTGGGGTGTAACTCAGAGGTAGAGCACCTTTGGGTTCAATCCTCAGTCTCCCCCCCCCCACAAAATACATTTAAAAAAAGGTCAGTTCATGGCTTTTGAGGTGAGGCCTCTCTTGCCATGGGCACCCCTGTCCTGGTCCTCTGACTCTGATGTGATCTTTTCTCCCAGTCTAGTGGTGCCACTTCAAGATGGGGTCGCAGGTCTCAGTGGACACGGGAGCTCTACACGTGGTGATCGTGGGTGGGGGCTTCGGTGGGATCGCGGCTGCCAGCCAGCTGCAGGCACTGAACATCCCCTTCCTGCTGGTGGACATGAAGGACTCCTTCCACCACAACGTGGCATCCCTCCGGGCCTCTGTGGAGAGTGGTAATGTGCTCCTTTCTGGGACTACCTTTGTGAGCAGGGTCTTGTCACTGCTGTGGGACATGATTTCAGGGTTGGGGGATTATCTCCACTAAGGGCAGGTTGCCTCAATTCTACCATTAGATGCGTTCTGGTCACTGGTCTTCCTGAGCCCCAGACGGGCACTTTAGGAGGTAGTGGGTACACCTGCTGCCCGGCTCTGCCAGAGGGCGCCCTGTTGGTACGTGGCTCAGGAAAGGTTCAGTGTGGTTCTACACTGTGACTTGTTTGTCCATTCCCTAGGGTTCGCCAAAAAGACATTCATCTCCTACTCAGTGACCTTCAAGGACAATTTCCGGCAGGGCATGGTGGTCGGGATAGACCTGAAGAATCAGATGGTGCTGCTGCAGGGTGGCGAGGTGAGCTGTGGGGCTGACCCGGCTGTCCTCTGGAGGACCCAAGTCTCCCAAGGGTCCACAGGGAGCCACCGTGCCCTCCGAGCTCTGCCTGGCACTGGACACATAGCAGATTCTTTATAAACAAAGGCTCGAACACAGCAGCCACAGAATATGGTGGTAGATGTTTCTTGAATCTTTCCTGTATGCTGGGCACCATCCTAGGCCTTTATGTAAATTTTATATGATGTTTGCCATGACAATATAGGGTAGGTGGTATATCCTCATTTTTTTTTTTTTTTCGGTATCGGGGATTGAACCCAGGGGCATTCTACCTCTGCGCTACACCCCCAGCCCTCTTTTTTATACTTTTATTTTGAAACCGGGTCTCACGAAGTTGCAGAGGGCCTCACTAAGTAGAGAGAGAGAGAGAGAGAGAGAGAGACAGGGAGAGAGAGAGAGAGAGAGAGAGAGAGAGAGCTGAGGCTGGCCACGAACCCGGATCCTCCGGTCTCCGCCTCCCAAAGTACTGGGATTACAAGCGTGCGCCACCACGCCCGGCGCTCTCATTTTTATTTTATTTTTATTTTTGGTTCTGGGGATTAAACCCAGGTGCATTCTACCTCTGAGCTACACCCCCAGCCTTTTTTATTTTTAATTTGAAATAGGGTCTTGCTAAGTTGTTGAGGCTGGCCTGGAACCTGTGATCCTCCTGTCTCAACCTCCTAAGTACTGGGATTACAGGTGTGCACCACCACACCTGGCATAAATTCTCATTTAATGGTTAAATGGCTTCCCTGGGGTCCTCCAGCTGTAAAAGACTAAGCCTTCATTTATATCGAGGCAATTTCAGCCCAGAGCTCAGGCTCTGGAAGCCAGTATCCCAGACAAGACCCAGGCCTGGCCAGCCAAGAGGGCCTACTCACTGTCTAGAAGGAAAGGCCAGCCACAGCCACAGGCACGATGCCATACCCACTGTGGGCTGTTTTCCTCACTCATCTTTGTGTTCCTCACAAAGATAGATTACTGAGTGTCTCCTAGTCCTGCAGTTTTGGGCCACGCTTCTCAGAGCCCTGGAAAGGTCCATGAAGACATCCCGGGGCTCCAAGAGGAAAGTAGGGGCTTAGTGGGGGTGCATACCCTCCAGTACCCCTCCCATTGGAGCATCTCTCTTTGTTTGTTTTGGGCACTGGGGCATTCTTCTGCCGACCTGCATTCCCAATCCTTTTTACTTTTTTTTTTTTATAATTTTTTTTTGTGGTACCGGGGATTGAACGCAGGGGCGTTCTACCTCTGCGCTACGCCCCCGGCCTTATTTTTTATACTTTATTTTGAAACCGGGTCTCACGAAGTTGCAGAGGGCCTCACTAAGAGGAGAGAGAGAGAGAGAGACAGACAGACAGACAGACAGCAAGAGAGCTGAGGCTGGCCGCGAACCCGGATCCTCCGGTCTCTGCCTCCCAAAGTACTGGGATTACAAGCGTGCGCCACCACGCCCGGCTTCCTTTTTACTTTTAATTTTTGCGAAACTGGGGATTGAACCTGGGGGCGTTCTACCTCCAAGCTACACACACCCAGCCCTGTTTTTTTATTCTTTATGTTGAAACAGAGTCTCACTAAGTTGTGGAGGCCTCACTAAGTATTTGAGGCTGGCTGTGAACCTGGGATCCTCCTGTCTCAGCCTCCTAAGTACTGGGATTACAAGCGTGTGCCACCACGCCCAGCCCTTTAAATTTTTTATTTTTTATTTATTTATTTTTTTGTGGTACCGGGGATTGAACCTAGGGGTGTTTTACCTCCGAGCTACACCCCCGGCCCTATTTTTTATACTTTATTTTGAAACCGGGTCTCACGAAGTTGCTGGGGGCCTCACTAAGTAGCTGAGGCTGGCCGCGAACCCAGATCCTCCGGTCTCCGCCTCCCAAGTACTGGGATTACAGCGTGCACCACCACGCCTAGCCCAAATATTTTATTTTAAAACAGGGTCTCACTGAGTTACTAAGGATCTCGCTAAATTGCTGAGGTTGGCCTTGAACCTGTGATCCTCCTGTCTCAGCCTCCCAAGTAATGGGATTACAGGCACAGGCCACCACGCCCATCTGCATCTCTGTTTGTTAATTTTACATATTTAGGCTCCAAACAAAATTTCTCTTTCTTCTTTTTTTATTTTTGCGGTACCGGGGATTGAACCCAGAGGCGTTCTACCTCCGCGCTACGCCCCCGGCCCTATTTTTTATACTTTATTTTGAAACCGGGTCTCATGAAGTTGCGGAGGGCCTCACTAGGTAGAGAGAGAGACAGAGAGACAGAGAGACAGAGAGAGAGCTGAGGCTGGCCTCGAACCCCGGTCCTCCAGTCTCCGCCTCCCAAAGTACTGGGATTACAAGCGTGTGCCACCACGCCCGACTTCTCTTTCTTCTTCACCCTTACTTTCTTCCTCTTCCCTCCCCATCCCCTGCTCTTTGTTTTCTTTTGTTGGGGTGGAAAGAAGGTTCTTTAAAAATATCCAGAAGGTTGTAAACTAACCCTACATTGGAAGTATAAATCCTACTCATTTCCCACCTGGTTTCCTGCTCTTCGCTGACCTGCCTGCAGCAGTGGGGGCTCAACCCTCCCATCCCCACGGTGGCTGGCTTTGTGGGCCAGGTATTCTTCAGGCAGGAGATAAACACTGCTTCTTTGGGTATTTCCTGGGTTCTAGTGCCATCTGTGGCCCCACTGGCTTGTTGATTTCGCTCCCTTCCAATGGGGCTGCTTCCTCAGTGTACACACAGGCCCTTTCCACCCGATATTCCGTGACCAGTGGTGGCTTGGTGTTGGATTTTGAGCCCCCTGTCCCCCATCCTACTCTCATTTTATTTTTTGCGGAACTGGGGATTGAACCCAGAGGCATTCTACCTCTGAGCTACACCCCAACCCTATTTTTTATTCTTTATTTTGAAACAGGGTCTCACTAAGTTGTGGAGGGCCTCACTAAGTAGCTCAGGCTGGCCACGAACCTGTGATCCTCCTGTCTCAGCCTCCCAAGTACTGGGATTACAAGTGTGCACAACCACACCCGGCTTTCATCTTTCTTCTTCTTGTTCCTCACAGGCCTTGCCCTTCTCACATCTCATCCTGGCCACGGGCAGCACCGGACCATTCCCTGGCAAGTTTAATGAGATTTGTAGTCAGCAGTCCGCCATCCAGGCCTATGAGGACATGGTGAAGCAGGTGAGCTGCTGCTGCTGATAGGTTGGGCAGTGAGGGCAGATGGTGCAATAGCTGGGGCTGCAGCAGGGAGAACATATGGAGGGCTTCAAGCTGCTGTAGCAGCTGGAGAGTTGCTAGGAAGAGATTTCCTGGGAGGAGGCCTGTATATGAGCTCCTCGGACCCGCTCAGGTGGTGCTCGTATGTCCCCGACTCACTTCTCTTGTCTCTTCATGTTCACGTGCCCTCCGATTGCACAGGGCTTTGGGTTTTGTAGAGCAGGCTTAGCTCCACAATCCCACTTTTCACAGCGATCCTTCAAGGAGGGCAAGATGAGGCCCATTGGGACCCCAAGTATGGGAAGAGTTCTCTGCTGTTCTTTGGCCAAGGCGTCCACACGGGAGGCTGAACCACCAGGCAGGGGTGGATGTCAGGGGTGTCGTACATTCCTGTCTTGTTGTCTTGTCCAGGTCCAGCGCTCACAGTTCATCGTGGTGGTGGGAGGAGGCTCCGCAGGAGTGGAGATGGCAGCTGAGATTAAAACAGAATACCCTGACAAAGAGGTGAGGCAGGCTGCCTTGGCTTTGATCTCTAAGTGCTGACTTCTTTCTGCTTTGCCTCGGGAACATCAGGAATTTGCCCAAAGCCGGGAGGCTGGAGCTCCCCTTGTGTAAACTGTGTGCATTTCCTGTCTTGGGCCAAAGAGCGATTCTGTAAGAATATTCCCCTGGGGAGCCAGGATCTTTCAGCTTTTGACTTTGTGGAGCTGCTCTGGGCAGATCTTCTTTGAGGGAGAGGTCCTGCCCTCGCCCAACCCAAAGGATCAAACCCAGAGGAGATAGCTTGTAAAGTTGAACTCCTGTGTCCCCTTTAGCATTTAGACCTTTGTGATAAAACCTACATTTTGATTACCTTTTCTTGCTGATAGCCAGCTTGGACAAGGACACATTCCATTGGCTTCTTGGTTTCTACCTGATAATGGTAGCCCTTTCCTGGATGGCCACATGGTGTAACCCCTTTCCCCTTCCCAACCCACCTGGAAAATGACCTACCAGCAGTGCCTTCTGCCCATGGGAGGGAGGCATCAGCTTACCCTAACCCTTCCAGTGCTCAGGGGGCTGAGAACCTAGCACCTTGGAGAGAAAGAGAAAACCTTGGTTTGCTCCGGGCTTGGCAGGGCTGAGTGACAGTGGTAGTTACGGTTCTCCAGGGGCAGGCTTCTTACAGCTGATGCAGGTCGGCTTCTGAGAGCCACGGAGCTGCCACACGGAGCCTTGGACTATTCTTTTTCCTTAGGGAAAAGCAGGTTGGTTTTGAAAAGAAAAATCAATCTGGGCTAATTTAACTATATGAGCTATTCTTTCACAAACTGTTGGAAATTATGATGAGTGACTGATACAGTTAAAGGTTATTCATTTTGATTTATGAAGATTATATAGGGAAAACCCACTTTTTCTCTCTACTTATGCTCAACACTTTTGTGATAAGATGTGTGGGTTTTTTTTCCCACACTGTCCAATTCTCTGATACCAGCTGGGTGTCCTTTAGTTCAGTTCAATCCTGACAGTAATGGGATTAGCACAGATACCCCAGGTCAAGGGCGTAGTCCCATGAGACTCCCTACTTCAGATGCCAGGGCAAGGAGCAGGTCCCCGGCTTGCCTGCATTTCTGTCTGACTTGGCCACAAGTGGAAGTTCCTCTGACCCTCTCCTCAGGTTTGACCATTTGCTAGTGTGGTTTATAGAACCTAGGAAAACAGGTCACTTGCTACTGCTAATGTACTTATTACAAAGGACACTTTAAAGGCTACAAATGAACAGCCAGGTGAAGAGCTTCACAGGGTGAGGTCCAGGAGGGTCCTGAGCACAGTGCTTCTGTCCCCTGGAGTTGGGGTGTACCACCCTCCTGGAACATGGACATGTTCACAAATGGGAGCTCTCCAGACCCTGCAGGGAGTTTTTGAGGCTTCTTTTTTTTTTTTTTTTTGCGGTACCGGGGATTGAACGCAAGGGCGTTCTACCTCCGCTCTACGCCCCCGGCCCTATTTTTTTATACTTTATTTTGAAACCGGGTCTCACGAAGTTGCAGAGGGCCTCACTAAGGAGAGAGAGACAGAGAGACAGAGAGAGAGCTGAGGCTGGCCGCGAACCCGGATCCTCCGGTCTCCGCCTCCCAAAGTACTTGAGGCTTCTTCATGTTGGCATGATGAGTGACTAACTTGCTTCTAGCTCTCTCCCCTCCCTGGAGGATGTGAGGGAGGGCCTGGGAGTTCCAAATTCCAGTCATGATTTGATCTTTCTGGTGACCAGTCCTCATCCAGGAGCCCACCAGGAGTTGCGCCATGAGAGCCAAAGATGCTCCTGTCATTCAGGAAATTACCGAGATCTTAGAAGATCTAGACCAGGAACTAGGGTCAGATACCAAACATTAGAATAAATGATCCTCCTGGCCTCTCTCCCTCCCTCCCTTCCTCCCTCCCTCCCTCCCTCCCTCTCTCTCTTTTTTTTTTTTTTGTGGTATTAGGGATTGAACCCAGGGGCATTCTACCTCCGCGCTACACCCCCGGCCCTGTTTTTTTATACTTTATTTTGAAACCGGGTCTCACGAAGTTGCGGAGGGCCTCACTAGGTAGACAGAGAGAGAGAGAAAGAGAGAACAAGCGAGCTGAGGCTGGCCGCGAACTCGGATACTCCGGTCTCCGCCTCCCAAAGTACTGGGATTACAAGCGTGCGCCACCACGCCCGGCTCTTTCTTTTTTTTTAATGTGGTACTGGGGATTGAACCCAGGAGCATTCTACCTCTGAGCTACACCCCTAGCCCTATTTTATTCCTTATTTTGAAACAGGGTCTCACTTAAGTTGTGGAGGGCCTCACAAGTTGCTGAAGCTGGCCGCAAACCAGTGATCCTCCTGTCTTAGTCTCCCAAGTACTGGGGATAACAAGCATGCGCCACCACACCCGGCTCCCAGCATCCCTTTCTGTAGGGGTTTTAAGAGCTCTGTATCATAACCCAGGGCAGAGACCAAGAGACCAATATACATATATACATATATATGTATATTTCTTGCTATGTCACAGGGATAAAGACCAATCTGAAGTAGTAAATAAGTTCAAATAACTCAGTATAATATCCACATGCCTATACTTAGTAGGCAAGTAAGAGTAACACAGAAGTTCCTCTTTTTTTTTTTTTTTTTTTGTGATACTGGGGATTGAACCCAGGGGCATTCTACCTCCGAGCTATACCCCAGCCCTATTTTATTCATTATTTTGAAACAGGCCTCACTAAGTTTTAGACGGCCTCTCTGAGTAGCTGAGGCTGGCAGTGAACCTGTGATCCTCCTGTTTTAGCCTCCCAAGTACTGGGATTACAAGGGTGCGCCACCGCGCCTGGTGAGAAGCTCCCCTTTATTGAGGAATTAGTATGTGCTGAGTTTCCTCCTTTATACATATTTTCCTGTTCATGATTCCAAGATTCCTGGGTGGGGCTGTTGTGCCACTTTGGTGAGCCTTTGGGAGGTGTCTGAGCATTAGGGATGGGGTTTCAACACAGGCAGTTGGATTCCAAGCCAGGCTTTGAATATGATTGGGGCTGCCTCTCACCTCTGCGTGCTGACGGGGATGGTAAACAGATGTGCCTGGAATACTAATTTTAGAACCAGCTCTAATGTTGGCATCACCCTGGTTTGAAGTTGGAATGCCAATAGTTTATATAGAGAGTGTATCATTGTAAGTGCCCAAGGATGCCCTAGGTGAGGTACGTGTGTGGCACAATGGCACATGGGTGTCCTCTAGCCCCAGGGTGTCAGGTGGTCCTGAAAGGGTCCTAGACAAGGAGGTATAGGCTTAGCTCCTTGCTCAGCACCATGGGTCCCAGCACCGTGCAGGTGACTCCTCTGAGGCCTCAGTTTCCTCAGCAGTAAACTGGAGGTGGGCCTTGGTGTGGGTGGAGACTCGGAGTTCCCTCTCAGGCCTGTGGTTGTTCTGTCCCTAGGTCACTCTTATTCACTCTCAAGTACCCCTGGCCGACAAGGAGCTCCTGCCCTGCGTCCGGCAAGAAGTGAAGGAGATCCTTGTCCGGAAGGGCGTGCAGCTGCTGCTGAGTACGTGTGCGGCTTGACCCTTCTCGAACCCTCCCTGACCTGCTGGGATGTGGCTCAGAGGCTGACCACGGACCCCCAGCTCCCTCTCTCCCTCTGTATCCTGGGGGTCAGCACAGAGCACCAGAAACACTGTCGAGCATCAAAGCCCACTTGGGCTGTGTCCAGCCAGAGGTCCATGTCACAGAGGCAGCAGTTCCCTACTGTTCTGTTGGACACAGGACAGATGGGCACGCCTATTTGTTGAATGATTTTTTTTTTGGTACTAGGGATTGAACCCAGGGACATTCTACCTCTGAACTATACCCCCAGCCCTGTTTTTATTTTTTATTTTGAAATGGGTTCTCACTAAGTTGCTGAGGGTCTCTTAAGTTGCTGAGGCCGGCTTCATATCTGCAATCCTCCTGTCTCAGCCTCCAGTACTTATACTGGGATTACAGGCATGTGCCATCATACCCAGCTGAATGATCTTTTTAAAAAGTACATTTAAAGGATTTTCTCTGAATTTTGATATCTGTGTGGTAGAGGGAATAGGTTTGTTGGTTTGTGTTCTAAGAGTGGAAAATGTAGCTAGAACCATCAGCATTTTTATTTTATTATTTTATTTTTTCAGTACTGGGGATTAAACCCAGGGGTACTCTACCACTGAGCTATACCCCAGTCCTTTATATATATATATATATATTTTTTTTTTTTTTGCGGTACCGGGGATTGAACACAGGGGCGTTCTACCTCCGCGCTACGCCCCCGGCCCTATT
>PVJS01038004.1:0-19622 GCA_004027185.1 Glis glis
GTTTCAAAATAAAGTATAAAAAATAGGGCTGGGGGGTGTAGCGCGGAGGTAGAACGCCCCTGGGTTCAATCCCCAGTACCGCAAAAAAAAAAAAAGAAAAAGACACAAACATGGTGTTAGAGGGCTGTTTTTCAGGGGTTTCTGTGAATGGGGAGAGATGGCTACAGCAGCTGCCATACTGTTAATGAGTTGAGTATACAGACTCAACAAAACCCCGAGGGTTTAATTTCCAACCACATGGGTAAAACAACTCAAAGCCACAGATGAACCCCAGGACTGTTCACATACCTGCTCTTACCAGGGATTCAAACAGTACAAAAGTACAAGATTCTCTCTCTCTCTTTACCCCATGCCTCATGAGAGTTTCACAAAACATCAAATTCCCATAAATTTATAGGTCTATTTTAAATATGATATGTTATTTCAATGCCATTTTTCTTTTTTTGTGTGTGTGGTACTGGGGATTGAACCCAGGGGCATTCTACCTCTAGGCTACACACCCAGCCCTATTTTTTATTCTTTATTTTGAAACAGGGTCTCACTTAGCTGCGGAGGGCCTCACTAAGTAGCTGAGGCTGACCATAAACCTGCTATCCTCAGGTCTCAGGTTCCCAAGTACTGGGATTACAAGTGTGCGCCACCACGCCCGGCTCAATGCCATTTTTAAACGATCAGTTTATAATTGGGTCTAGGTTTTCCCAATTGCTATGTGATATTCATATGGAAATGCAAGATGTTTCTTTAATTTAGTTTAAGCTTCAGTTTTACAAATTTAGGGCTACAACTCAACAGGGTCGCTCACCCAAGCCTTTGACCAGCCTTAGAGTATCAGGATAGTGAACAAAAAAGGAATAATAATAATAATTGTACCACGTTCCCAACAGGTCAAATTAATTAATTCTTCTGATTTCCACATCATCTGGGTTATTTTGTCTTTGTTTTTTGGTACTGGCAATTTAATCCAGGGGCATTCTACCTCTGAGCTACGCCCCAGCTCTTTTTAATTTTTATTTTGAAACAGGGTCTTGCTAAATTGCTGAGGCTGGCTTCAAACATGTGATTCTACTATCTCAGCCTCACAAGTACTGGAATTACAGGTGTGTGCCACCACGCCCAGCTATATCATCTGGTCTTAATACTCATAATAGTTCAGGGGGCAGGCAAGGATGGTATCTTTATTTTGAGATGAGAAAACAAAACACAGAGTAAGTGATTTGGCTAATGTTCCCCAAATGGAACTCAAATCTAGTTCTCCAATTTCCAGTCGAAAACTCGCAGGTAATTTTGACAAGTCTGAGTGGCTCTGCACCCAGAGAGGGTAAACAAGGCAGGAGGCCCATTGGTGGGCAGCACTCTTTCTTCTCCTGAGCATATCAATGGAGCCAAGCCACAGGACTGGGAGAGCTCTGCTAATCAGTGCTTCATGGTTTGAGTTCTATGCAGGATCAGGGAAGGCTTGTGTGTGGGTGGACAACACAGGAACTGGAACCAAAAAGGTGAGAACCAGGGAGGCATGTACAGAGGAAAGAGAGACATGTAAAGGTTAGGGGAAAGTCATTCCTGGTGGAGACAAGAGCAGCTGCAAAGGCCCAGAGGCAAGCACAAGTGCATATGTAGGGCCCTAGAGAGCCCTAACAAGAGTGACTCCATGTTCGACCTGGTCTGGAATTCCCCTCAGGCCCAGAACAATCAATCAGTGAAAAGAGCATGGAGCAAACCCCTGAAGCATGAACTAATGACGGGGATTGGGCTCACATTGATTGCTAATAGGTATCAATTGCTAATAGTGAGAACAAGCTCTCATACTCAGGCAGAACAATAAAATCCTTGACCTTAGTCAGCTAAAAGTTGGCTGTTAGTCCAGCTAAACACTGAATGTTGCAGGCACAGACACATGCGATTAGAAAAGAATTATAGACTTTCACAACAGTTAAGACTAACATTAAAAGATGAAAAAGCAAGCTATATTAACCCAATATTAATTACTAATAACACAAAATAGTTATAGTTCCAAATCCTCGATACTTTAAAAGACTATATTCCTGTTTATTTTCTTTTCTTTATTATAAAACAAGTTTTCAACAAGTTACTTATTAACTTCTAGCAGATAGAGATAAGGAGATGCTGAGAACTCACCAAGGACACAGTGATGTCAGCCCCTGTGAGGATGAACAAAGAAGGCTAACAAGAAGGACTTACATAACAGAGATAACTGACAGAATTGCACCTGCTTTTGGTGGGAAAAGAAGATTATTGGTTAAGCAGGAGATAATTGATTCTTATAAAAATTGTATATGTTCAAAGGCATCAGTGCCTTACTTTCAAGGCACTCCACTAACGTCACCTCGGGCATAGTGCTTTGATTACTCTGTCCCCCGTTTCTCTCTGTAATAATAAAACTTTGTTCAAGCTTGCAACAGTAGTTCTAGCTAACATTTTCTAAATTAGCTAAGAACAAGAACCCACGGCATCACTCCAAACGGTAACACTAACATCCTACTTACCTAACCCCAACATCCTGGAAGTGTTGGGCCATGTTCCAGACATAATGTACCTTCCTAACTAGAGCCAATCAAAAGTTAACACAACTGCTGCTTATTTCAGACTAGCGGTTTTGTCACACCCCATTGGCTGTAACTTAGGCAACGAGCTCCCCTCACCCGCGACCACCTTTGTGTGGTTTTTGCCTTTAAAAACTCTGTTTGAAACTAGTTCGAGGTCACAGCTCCTAACTTTGCGTTGGACTGTGTCCCTAGCCTGGCTAGCTTTGTTTTAACCGCGGCTGAATAAATCGACCTTCCAAATCCGGTCAGTCTCCTCTTCCTCCTTGCGACACCGGACCAGGCATAACACATAGAAGCAGGGTCAGGGTTCCAGGAGGCCAGAGGTAAGCACAAGTTCATAGAAGCAGGGGTCAGGGTTCCAGGAGGCCAGGTGAGGACTTGGAATTTTATTCTAATTGAAAGTATCAGCAGCTAGAAGTTTTTAATGCAAGGGAATAACCTGTCCTTATTTCTGCACTTAAAATCCCATGCCGGCTTCTCTGTGGTGGTGATTGAAAGGTGGAAGAGGGGGGGTGATAAACAGGAAAATTGAAGAGATTACTGTGCCTGATCCAGGCAAGATCTGGCAGGAACAGTAGAGATGTTGAACAGCAGACACAGAACATACTTCTGAGGGAGGGCCTCCAAGTACAGTGTAAGGGATGGGTTTTTGTTTTTGAATACTTTTATTGGTGCACTATAATTATACATTATACTGAGATTCAAAGTGATACATTCACACATGTGCACATCACTTGGTGTAAGGGGTGTTTTGAGAATGCTGCCAATTTCATGTTCTGGCATCATCTCATGGGGAAGAATCCACAGAAAGTACAACTCCCCGTGCTCTAGTGCTGGGCCTGTGTCTGCGTTTCCTGAACCATCAGTCTATGTTTACCTCAAGAATGGTTTGTACTAGAAGGTTCAGGGCCAACTCCGACACATCTCTGAGAAGTATATAAACAGTTTTTATCTAATGTATGAGTTGACATCCTTTGAATCTATCTTAGCTACCTTTCTTTACTTACTACTTTTGTCACTTGTTTTTGTCTTATTTAATCTTACTATATGTGTCGTAATCAACTTGGGCCATTTTTAAACACTCCAGAAAATAAATAGACAAATTATTTAAGGGCAATTTTCTTTATTATTGTGCAATATACTGAAAGAAGATTTTATAAAAGGGGTTAATCAGATAGAGATTTATAAATGAGTATATTACATAAGCCAACCTATATGCAGGAGAAGCCAAGAAGACAGGACCATAAAAACTTAACCAAACTGAAGAAATAGCATAGAGAGCTGCTCTAGACTTCCCAAGGAAGCAAGAAAGCATCAGATAAAGTCCTGGGAAATAAAAACTCATCAACTGATGACACAACAAACCCTTCTGTTAACTTCTCTCTGCTGAGAAATAACTGATTGATCCCTCTGGCTGGAATCCACATGGAAATCTATGAAACCTGTGCTTGAGGAGGTGGGGGGGGCCTGACTCAGCCCACATCACCTGCTACTTGTCTCCTTCAAAGAGGGTCACTTTGGAGTGATGAATATGAATAATATTTGGCCATGTATGTCCAGGTTAATACTCCTTTAACCAGTGTAGTATACCACCTGATGTAAGAATTCACCAAATAAGTCTACTTGTTAAATGAGGATTCTTGCCAGGCACAGTGGTGCATGCCTGTAATCTCAGTACTTGGGAGGCTGAGACAGGAGGATCATAGGTTTGAGGATAGCCTTAAGCAACTTAGCGAGACTCTCAGTAACTGTAGAGGAAATCCCAGGAAAGCAGTTTAGATTATAAAACTAGTTCAGATAGCTAGTGATGCTGAGTCATTAGGATGAGGACAACTTGGAATTTGTTGCCCAAAAGCTATTTGCAAATTTATAGTTATTTTTTCAGTCATTTAGCTTGAAGGAAATGAGATCTAAGTAAATAAATTAAATCATTAATTTGAAATACATATGAATTATGAAAAATTTAAGTGTTGAACATATATACAAATTACATATATATGTATATATATGGAAAAAGAAATACACATAAGGCTCTATTAAGCAAAGAAAGCCATATTGACTAACTTGTAGAAAATCCACGTACATTTGCTCAGTAGATTTTAACAGTTTTGATGTGTGTATGAAAATATAGGATAAACATTAACTGCCTACTGATGTTCTAGCAAATCTATTTTCATTCCAAATGGAAATTAGGATATATTTTGCATTATTGGAGCTAATTACGTGATATTTCTTATGAATAATGATGTATTATTCCATTCATTACTTCTAATTATGTTCCTTTACAAGTGCAAGTCTGGCAACACCGTGACCAGCTTTTTCCTGTTCCTTATAATCGGATGACTTGCACAGAAAGCAGGTCAGAAACACTCCTGGAATGTAATGATCAGAGTTCAGTAGTTGCTAACTGTGACAGCATAAAAGTACCCGGGACAGTTACCTGAGCAAAGAAATAAAAACGGGCAGCAGATTTTCACATTTCAGGATACCATGTTAGCAATCAATAGGAGAACTAATCAAAGAATTGTGTGTGTGTGTGTGTGTGTGTGTGTGTGTGTGTGGTACTAGGGATTGAACCCAGCTACACACCCAACCCTATTTTTATTCATTTTGAAAAGGTCTCACTAAATAGCTGAGTCTGGCCACAAACCTGTGATCCTCTTGTCTCAGCCTCCCAAGTACTGGGATTACAAGCATGTGCCACCATTCCTGGCTTCAAAGAATTATTTTGATACATATAATTATTATCCTAGCACTTGCTGAAGCTGGAGAGAGAGTATTCCTGATATTCTCCTCCCCCACATACACATTAACTAACTGATGTATGTATAGATTGGCAGATTACAAAATTATCCTTTTCTGATGGTGATGGTGATTCTGTAGCCTTTGTACAATTCTGAGAAAATGTACCTGCTAACATTCCTGAACAACAACAAAAAACCAGTTGAAGCCTGGTATGGAAGTACACACCTGTAATACTAGTACATGGGAGGCTGAGACAGGAGGATTGTAGGTTCAAAACCAGCCTCAACAATTTAGTGAGACTCTCAGCAACTTAACTAGGTCCTGTTTCAAAACAGAAAAAAAAAGTGCTGGGGGTATAGCTCAGAGGTAGAATGTCTCTGGGTTCAATCCCCAGCACCATACATACATACATACGTACATACATACATGCATGCATACATACATACAGTTGAATTTTCCTCCTCCAATGAATAACAAGGTCAGGCCAGCCCAGCCCACTCTGCTCACAGTAGGGTCTGAAGTATGAGATAAGTCGTCTTATGAAGAAGAGGTCAAGGTCAATGAAAGACAGACAAAGTCATTAGCTCATTATGTCCCATGTCCCATTTACAGAATGCCTAAAAAGCTTAAACTGAGAAACAAATATACCATTATGGTAACTTTGGAATAAATGTCTATGTTTTTAGAGTTTTATTATTTTGTGAAGAAGTAAATGATCAGTGATAATATTCATTAATATTAATGATATTAGCCTGGAGTGGTGGCGCACGCCTGTAATCCAGTACTTGGGAGGCTGAGACAGGAAGATCATAGGATCCAGGCGAGCCTTAGCAACTTAGCAAGACCCTGTTTCAAAATAAATAAAGAGGTCTTGGGGTAGAGCTCAGAGGTAGAATGCCCCTGAGTTCAATCATCAGTACCATATATATATATAATATCATTGATACTATTAATATAAATTATACACTAGTCTCTAGATTATAATTTCCAAATGATTTTAATGTACCTGTGTCAATTTCATTGAAAGATTTGCAGAATTGAAAACTTGGGATTTAATGGGTTGAGCAACATGGGCCAGCTGACATAGCCACCACCTGCTCCTGTACCCTTACCAGGGAGCAGACAGCAAGCAGCCAGGAGAGCTGAGGGGGAGACAGGGAGAGCGGGAGGCAGCCTGGATGAGGTCTAGAGACCAAAGCCTGCATGCTTCAGGCACACTGTTTCAAAGTCACCTTCATTTGAAAGGTCCAGGACAAGGAGTATGAAGACCACACATTTTTCTCCATCCAATTTCAAACCTTCCTTGCACACATACAAAGTACCCATTTAATTCCTTTGGTATTGTGTCCCAGCAATCTATCATTCCTTCTGTAGTAAAAATAAAAATGCCAGTCTCAGCTCTAGGAACAAAAAGCAAACTTGGAAGAGGCAGGGCCTGGCAGGAAGGGCTTGACTTGCCCCCGTGGACCCTTGAGTGTCACTGAGAACGGGCTGAGGATTATCCTCAACACTGTCAGCTGCTACCAACTAGTGAGCTGAGATAAAATGTATTTGTTTTCTATGCAGCAGTTTCTTAGATGGCAGATCAAGAAGGATGACTGTCACACAAGGTTTGTCTTACAGTGGGGGATTGGCAGGACCCTCTGTGGCAGATTCTAGACACTGAAAACAGAGGTAGATCAACTTAGAGAACCATGAGAGTATCTGATCTGCCTTGGTTTCTGCTGACCAATGCCAGGAAAAGCAGGTTCTAGTTAGGAGTATGTGCATTAATCGCCCAAGGAGAGGTGCACATTTATCTGAAAATCCTTCCCATAGAAAGAGAAAAAAGAAAGATCTAAAAGCAATCATTGTTACATGCATATCTTTGATCCCAGAATCTTTCAAACAAAGAAGAAACGTATCAACACAAGAAAACCAACTTGCCCATTATAGCTCAGGACAAAGGATAGTGAGATCATTTCTGAACATCTCTGAATGAGTATTCAAGCCAGCTAACATGTAACAAGCATCCACAAAGCTGAGCAAAGACATGTGCTCAGGGCAATTTTAAGAGCACAAATCTATCTTTAGCAATAACGATATTAAAATAGTGCTTGCACTCATTTTTATTTGCACAGGAAGGTTTAAAAAGAAACATTTTTTGAGAAATGAAAGATCATCAGATCACTAATAACTGCAGTTTCCTGGACAATTAAAGGAATTCACAAGATTGCAACCCACTCAGGAAATGACAAATATTTCTGATTTTTATGGAAGGACTAAAAGGGCACTTTCCTCTCTGGCATCTACTCCATAAGAATCCCTGTTAAGGAATGAAGCTATTTCTGTTAGTTTTAAATTTATTTCAGGAATATTCAAGATGATAATGAAAACAGGAAACGTAACTTTGCCTATTTGCAAAGGTAAACTTTTGAATTAAGACATTCGTCGGAGTTTTATATCTGTCGAAGTTGACTTTTCCAATACTATTTCCATTGCAACAAACTTTTTGTTCCCAATACATCACCAGAAATGTCTTTTAAGTTACCTAGTCTAATTCTTCACAAATACACTTTTTGTAAGGCAGTGCTCTGTGTAACATCCTAACAATGTTGGCCTTGATAACATTCTACACATGATGTTCCTCTTTGGAAAAAATCTGCTCTTTTTAATAACTGATTCAATAAACTGTTGACAAAAATTTGCATAATATAGTATGGCCAGCAAGCAAGGTTTGTCTCTGTCCTAACACACTGCATCCAATCTGTCCACAAACATCACCCGTGTCCCCTTATGTTTGAGCTGCTGATGCCATTCTGAATAGCAAACCAGAGATCAATACACTGTCTGTTGAAAACAACAGGACATAACAAATGAACAATTTTATTTACAATAAAAGCCCCAGTCCCCAAATGGATTCCGCTCATGTTCAAATTCATTTTTCATGCTCAACTCAAGAGGAGAGATAAATGGAGCACAGTGTAGAGGAAGGGGTAAGGAATATCATTAGCCATAATGGCGCAAATGTATTCAAGCCATGCACAATGGCGGGCCTGCACCAATGCACAGGAGTGAAATGCTAACTGGGAAATCCTGTAGACACTCTCTTCTTGGTGAGATTCTGCTCTCTCACCAAGAAACCTCGTAACGAGAAAGTAATGGATTAAAGATACTCTGACATACTTTTCTAGAGTGTTGCACCACAGAGGCCAAAGCTTATTCAATCGGTTTGAAACGCTGTTGGCAAGGACATGGTATTTGCTTGAGGTGAGGACAGGGAGGGTCTGAAGTGCCTCTTTTGAGAATAAAGCAAACAGCCTCACTTCAAAAGCCTATCTTCTGTCCCCAATGTGACAGTCCCTTTCCTACTGTGAAAGCTATGAAAAACTCAGGGAGCAAAATTATAAGAAAAAAAGGTTGAAGGGGGCAGAAAAAATGTTAGGGAGGACACAGGTTCAAAGATAACATTTGAGCCAGGCAGGTTGGTGTATCTGGTAATCCCAATTCTTGGGAAGCTGAGACAGAAGGATCGCAGGTTTGAGGCCAACCTCAGCAACTTAGTGAGACCCTGATTCAGAATAAAAAATAAAACAGGCTGGAGCGGGGGATTGGTAGCTCAGTGGCAGAACACCCCTGGGTTCAATCCCTAGTACCACACACAAAAATAAATGAATGAATGAATAGATAAATAAAAAACAAATTAATTAATTAATATAACATTTGCAAATCTCTCACCAATGGCACACTCCTGGAAGGCCACCTGAATAGCATTTTTAAGTATAATAAAACATGCAAAACAACATGTTTCATTTCATATGAAGATGCCAATATATTGCCCTTAAAATCCAAACTTGTTCAATGACAAATGAACATGCAGAAAAGAAATGGAAAAGCATCTTTCTCCATCTGCCACCACTTCATTCGCTGCTTTTACACTTAACTCACTGCATGCAGGACACACAACTGCAAACAGAGTTGTACCTGACAAAGCAGGAAGGGAAAGTGGGAAAAATACAGACTGGGCCTGAGCACTAACAAACCTGGAGCACACTGGTGACAAGACTTGGCTTTGGGTGGGAAATGCAGAAAGGCTCAGACCCTGATTGTCCCATCCTATTAACCTGAACAATGCTTGTTTCTGAGGCTTACGGTTTCACTTTAAATTCAGCCATCATAGTTCTGTGGGATGCTAAGGAAAAAGATTTATGCAAGAACAGGCCCTACCTGCAAGAAGGAATGATTCCAGGCAGAGACAAATAGGAAGGCGCACAGTTCTGACATGAAGCAGACTGGGGTAAGTGTCTGGTATGGCGCCTAGGATGGAGTATGAGCTCGATTGTAAAGCGTTAAATGAATCGTGTGAACAGGAATCAAGTGTCACAAAGGAAGAGGACACAGTATTTCTCCCCTAATGGGGAATGACAGTTATCAAAGCACCTTGGTTGAAATTAAAGGGATAGGGAGACGCGCCTGAGTGAAGAGAGTGGCAGAGAAGACTATGGTATGACACATGTTGAGGAGGCAGCTGGAAAGAAGAGAAACCAGGGCTGGACAGTAAAAGTCCTTAAAAACTATACTAAAGAGAGTACACTTTTTATTTAAAAAAAAAAAGATTCATTATTGGTTTGCTAGCAAGGGAACAGAAGACTGAAATGTCAGAGCTGTGATTTGGAATGAGGTATAGGTTGGACTGGAGAGGCCCAAAGGAAGAGAGGTTGCAAAGGCTAGATGAGCCACACGAAGGTGAGACTAGGGCAGGCAGGCTGGAACGCTGGGGAGATACAAGCCCACTCCACACATCTCACCATTTATTTTATGAAGCGTTAGTGGGCAGAGCTGTCCGCAGCTTCAATCCCCAAATCTCAGGACAAAAGACAATGCTTTCTACAAGCAAAGGAGCACCTTATTAAGATGCTCCTCACAGGTGTAACCAAGCAGAGTTTATGAAGGGAAAGGAAAATAAAAAGTTACAAAATCATCACATAAAAAGGACTGTTGGAATACATTATCTGCTGGCCCTGAGACCATCTTTAACACTGTAGATGTGAAATAGCCTTCCCGTGTATTGATTACAACAGTGTTCTGGCTCCCGTTGTTCTCATCCACAGACAGACAATGCCAGGTCCTTCTTGCTGTGTTCCAAACAAGCTCAAGCTTATTAATGCTTGTTTGTTTATTTATTTATTTATTTATTTATTTATTTATTTACTTATTTGGTACTGGGGATTGAACCCACGGGCATTCTACCTCTGAGCTATACCCCCAACTCTTTTTATTTTTAATTTTGTTTTTCTTTTTTGGTACTGGGAATGGAACTAAGGGGTATTCTACCTCCAAGCCACAACCCCAGCCCTATTTTATTTTTTATTTTGGAACAGAGTCTCGCTAAGTTGCTGAGACTGGCCTTGAACCTGCAATCCTGTCTCAGTCTCCCAAGTACTAGGATTACACGTGTGCACCACCATACCCAGCCTTATTTTTATTTTGAAACAGGGTCTCGCTAAGTTATTGAGGGTGGTCTTGAACCTGCAATCCTTTTGTCTCAGCCAAGTCCTGGGATTACAGGTGTGTGCCCCATGCTCAGCTATTTTTGTTAATTCTAATAAAATGTTCCCCATGTCCTTGGCATTTACGCAAAGATATGGAAACTGATGAGGATTCATTTGCAGATGGCTACATCAGTGCCCTCTGGAAAAACACTCATCCTCACTCACTAGTCAACTGCTCTTTGCTATTTCCCTGGAAGCAGACGTCTCCACTTTTCTCTCTTACTCCAGGTCTTAAACATCACACTTTCAGAGTTGGTTAAAAACACCATGAAAATTCAAGTAACTATCAAGAGATGAGTAAAAAAAAATCATAAAGCAAAGTTCATCCCATTATTAACCATTAACAAAGCAGTACATCTCTGTGACCTCACATTTTCTTAGTTGAGGGCATTATGATTGGGTCATCTAAATTCACATTTTCATCCCTGGTTCCCTTAGGTCTTCATTAAAAGTCACTTAAAGCTGGCACATAGAAAGAAATGACATTTAAACTATATTCTTTTGACATCTGAATTTATAGATATTTTGCTTTAAAAAAATCACTCCAGGCAGGGTGGGAGAACACCACAAACTCACAGCAAAATCAAATGAAGAAATAAAAAGTGTTGTTATTTCAAGAATGTTAAATTCTCTTAGAAGAGTTCAATATAAAATTGATACATAACTTTAAAAATTGTTCTGTTTTATGGAGTCTTTCTAAATCATTCTAGTTTGATTTTTCCCCTTTACTTCAACAAACAGAAGAATGTAGCTTTCAAATACTGAATATTTGATTCAATTTTACTTTAAAAAATTTAAGAGGAGTTTTAAATGTTATAAAGAGAGACTTCACATAGCATCATTTATTAGTTTATTGCTCATTCATTATTTTTGCAAATCAACAAAATGTAATTAGCAAAAATTTAGATTTGGGAATTTGGGATTTTATCACACGATCACAATTTTCTTTGGCTACATGTTTTTCTTACTTGCATATTTTTCCACCATATAATGGTTACATGGCTAGGAAGGAAGGTTATTCATAAACTTTTCACAAAGTTAAGTACTTTGAATATTTTCACTGAAAAAATAATAACTTATTCTGAAAAACATCTTGGAATATCTGTACATTCACAATTAATAAGAAATTCATTTCAAAACCAAACCATGTCTCAGTATGGAAAACAGTTATCTTAAAATATGAACTGTGATTCTTATTTGCCACTGCATAGTAAGTGAAGTTAGAGAGGAACGAAAAACAATTTGGTCAGTGCGACATTCACATGTACACAACCACAAGTGATACTTCCAACAATATAAAAATAACCTCTGAGCATGTCACCAACTCCTGAAACTCCAACTGCAAGTGAAGTTCTCAGGAGCAAAGCCCTTTGAGGAAAATAAAACAACTCTACCACCAATGGCAGTGGTTTAGAAGTGGTCTAGAACCTACAGAAAAACAGAGACAGGAGTACAAAAAAGGATGAAATCAGAAAATGATTGGCTATGCTTTGTTTGTTACTGGGGATTGAATCCAGGGTCATTCTACCTCTGAGCCACACCCCCAGCCCTATTTTACTTATTATTTGAAAACAGGGTATCCCTAAGTTGCTGTGCATCTTGCTAAATTGCTGAGGCTGGCTTCCAACCTGCAATTCTCCTGTCTCAGCCTCCCAAGCACTGGGATTACAGGTGTGCACCACCACACCCAGCTAATGGTTGACTATTTTATAAAGCAGACCAAGAGAAAGTGCCATTTCAGAACACAACAGGGAAAACAATTTTCTTAAGTACATTTACAGGAATGAGTGTAATTAAAACTCATAAATGATCTCTAAGAGGTAATGAAACAAAGACCCAGGTTCTCATGTAAGACCTTAATTCCACATCACAAAGTTGCAATTCAATTTTGAACCTACCATTAAAATTCACAATGGATAAACTGAATACAAAGCACCCATGATATTCATTGGGCCAATTTTAGAAACACCTATTTATTTATCCAGCTACGGTAGCGAAAAGGTCAAGCAGAAATTCACCTCCAAAGCCACGGTTGCTAAGCAACTCTTTTTAGAAGTTCTGCAACATTGATCAAGCATATTACTGGTGCCACCAACTGGATTCAAAATAAATGTGAGTAACATCTTACCTGGGCTCTCCAAAGAGGGAGGGAGGTGGGTCCCTTGCTTACCTTTCTTGGACAGCCACAGGAGGCCAACTCTGTATCCAGGTGGTTGCTTAGGTTCACGGGCTTTTTATTTTGCATCTCTTAAAAGAAAAGGATACGTCCTGGGACCACTGGCTTCCTGTTCACAAGAGCAAAGGACAGCTCCGTTTTGAGAAACACCACAGAGGGCCTGATGATATGCTGGCCGAATCGGAACGACATTTCTTCACACTTGAAGTCTGAAAGAAAAGAAGACAATTTAGGACATGGACGCTTATAAAAGTCAAATAAGGAACTCAGTTCATGTACGTGTGTGTGTGTGTGTGTGTGTGTGTTGCTGGGGATTGAACACAGGAGCATTCTACCTCCAAGCTACACCTGGACCTCCCACTATTTTTTTTTTAACAGGGTCTCTCTAAGTTGCTGAGAGTCTTGGTAAATTGCTAAGGCTGGCCTCAAGCCTGCAATCCTCTTGTCTCAGCCTCCCAAGTACTGGGATTACAGGCGTGCGCCACTATTCCCAGCTCATGTGCCACTTTGAGGAAAGCAAACTCCCCTATTAAAGATTCTTAGTTGCAAGGAGGATGCCATTTAAACTGTTCTCCTTGTAATGCCCAGCAAGTTGAATCCTAGGTAAATCCTAAATACTCTACTGTCCCTACAATGTTGCCTTGATTCAAGGGAGTGTTTTCAAGCATAAACATGCACGTAGAAGACAAAACAGCTTTTCACTCTTATTCCTTCTGCGGTGCAGGCTGTCATCTCAAATCCACAAGGTCCTATTCGTCAAGTGCTTATTTTTATCCATCCATTTTGTCATCTTTCTAAGCTGAAATTTTTCATTGTTAAGTATTGACTAGAAATCTTCTAATGCTTAAATGCTTCTCTCAAAGGGTCTTATCTTTGTTTATATAACAGCAATTTAGAACAAGTACAAACACTGTCTGACCTTACCTACAATTACAAAAACAGAGAAGCACTCCTAGAGAACTAGTCCAGTAAATTTTCCAAAATTAAATAGAAGAAAGGAACAAGAGAGAGGTTGAGAAGAGAATTACTCCGGGTTGACATGGAGATGGATAGAACAAGGTGCATGAATTATTTCATGCCCCCCCTTTTTAAGAAAAGCCCCACCCACAGAGAGGTTTGAAGAGAGAGTTGGCACTTGGCAGCTTAGGTAAGCCAGGCCCCCCTAGCACCAAGGAATGGTTTTCCACTAGCTGATGTCCCTACATGACAATGTTGCTTTCAGTATGAGTAAGACACACAACCCTCCTTCATTTTTCTAATTCAGGAACAACTCACTACAAAAATGATGAACATAGATCAACCTACAGAAAAACAGAGACAGGAGTACAAAAAAGGATGAAATCAGAAAATGGTTGGCTATGCTTTTGTTTGTTTGTTTGTTACTGGGGATTGAATCCAGGGTCATTCTACCTCTGAGCCACACTCCCAGCCCTATTTTACTTATTATTTGAAAATAGGGTATCCCTAAGTTGCTGTGCATCTTGCTAAATTGCTGAGGCTGGCTTCCAACCTGCAATTCTCCTGTCTCAGCCTCCCAAGCACTGGGATTACAGGTGTGCACCACCACACCCAGCTAATGGTTGGCTATTTTATAAAGCAGACCAATAAGTGCATGATCATTTAATGAGTCAAATGTTCAGAGTGACACAAAAGACAGAGAGCTCTGCAGATACCATCTCCTATAGATAGCCCCACATCGCCAGAATGTGACACATTTTAGGTGCCCAACAACCAGGATGGGAAACACGGCATGTGTAGTGGGCATGTATGTTCCTATCACTCTATACCTCATTATGATATATAATTACAATGCACCAATAAAAGTATAAAAAGAATTAAAATGGGAAAATTTGTGTCAATGATACAGATACTGGTTTTTAGCACAGTTACAACCATCTCATTATTGTGAATTTATCCCTTGGAGCCAAATGAAACAAGTATCATAAGAATGAAGAGTCAGTAAGGATGTCAAAAATCACCTAATCCAATGGTTCTCAAGGAATGGTCACTTGACAGTAACATCAGAATCACCTGGGAACTTTCTAGAAATGTGAATTCTCAGCCTCCCCCCGCCATAAACTTACTAGATGAGAAACTCTGTCAGAAGGCCCGGCAATCTGTACTTTAATAAACTGGTCATGTGACTCAGAACCACTAATAAAACCCAACTCTCCTCCCAGGCCTTAGGTCCTATCCTACAGAACACCTGCAAGGTGGGCAGGCTGGCACATGCTTGAATATGCCCAGTGATGGGAAGTTCACTCTCTGTTCCTCCTAATGTGGGAAACTCCACCATACCATAGTTGTTTCATATACCAAGTCATCTTGTGTGTGTGTGTGTGGTACTGGGGATTGAACCCGGAGGCATTCTACCTTCGAGCTATACCCTCAGCCCGATTTTATTTCTTATTTGGAAACAGGGTCTCACTTGGTTGATGAGAGTCTCACTACTTGCTGAGGCTGTCCTTGAACCTGCGGCCCTCCTGTCTCAGCCTTCCAAGGACTGGGATTAAAAGCATCCACCACCACGCCCAGCTCCAACTCATCTTTTCTTGTGCATTATTCCTTGGAGCCATATGAAACATGTGTCAAGCAAGTGGCAGTGCTTTGGGTATTTGTGATTAACTCTTCTCCCTTTTCTCTAGTTTTGCTAGAATAAACATGGCATATCATGTCAACCCTTCCAAGCCACCCTAACTCCTTGTGGTTCTTCACCTCCCTAGCACGCACTTCCTACAATTCTAATCATACTAGTTCAATTTTTCTTTGGATGATACTCCACAATATTATACAGATGAGATTCTTCCTACTGCCTGGTTCGAGGAATGGGCAAGTGACTCAAGTACTTTAGTCCCTAGCACCCCTGGCTCAGGCATGGACACAAGACACAAACTGAGTTGTGTCTTGATCAAAGGCAAGGATATCCTCCAGATGGTTGCTGCTGATATTAGAAAGGGCCCTTCCAGCAGACATGCTGAACTGGTAGAATATGAAACTCAGGCCATACGTGGTGGCGCACGCTTGTAATCCCAGTACTTTGGGAGGTGGAGACCGGAAGATCCGGGTTCGCGGCCAGTCTCAGCTCTCTCTCTCCCTGTCTCTCTCTCCCTGTCTCTCTCTCTCTCTCTCTCTCTACCTAGTGAGGCCCTCCGCAACTTCGTGAGACCCAGTTTCAAAATAAAAGTATAAAAAAATAGGGCTGGGGGTGTAGCGCGGAGGTAGAATGCCCCTGGGTTCAATCCCCGGTACCGCAAAAAAAAAAAAAAAAAAGAATATGAAACTCAGCCTGGAGAGGTGGCGCACTCCTGTAATCCTAGTACTTGGGAGGCTGAGACAGGAGAATCACAAGTTCCAAGACAGCCTCAGCAACTTAGTGAGGTTCTCAGCCACTAAGCAAGACCCTGTTTCTAAATAAAACATAAAAAATAGGTCTAGGGGTAAGACCCAGAGATAGAAGGCCTGTGGGTTCCATCCACAGTACCACAAAAAAAAAAAAAAAAAGAATATGGAACTCAAACAACTAGAGATTTCCCTAAAAGCTTACTAGAACTAACTCTGAACAACCAGAGCCAAGACACAGAGAGATCCATAGCTGGTGACACTGTCTAAGCACCTGCATGTAACAATGTTGGAAGGAATAACATCCCTGGAGTTTGTTTCCCTTTAAAGATATTTGTTCAGACTTGACTTGCACATTGGCTCTAGTTGATGAGCTACTAATAACATGAGCCCGTGAAAGTCTCTTTACTTGGTCTCATTTTTCTTATAGAATCCTCTTTATATGTTTGTATATATTTCATATGTCAAAAACATACATGGCTTTTATACATGCTTTATCAATTTTTTATGTTTATTTATTGGTGCATTGTAATTATACATTTTGATATATGTCAGGGTATGAACATCATACATGCACACATTCCTCATTTAGCCCTCCCTCCAATCCCACCCTATTCCCTCCCCCTTCCCTCCTTTTCATACTCCAGATAGTGATTGAGTCTTATAGGTTTGTGTATGTACATCATGTGCTATAGTGTGGTTCCCTATACCCCCCTCCCAACTCCCACAGTTAGGTCACTTTCTTTGTCCATCTAAAGATTTCTTTTTCTTCCCTTCTAAGTCCCATTCTATCTAGCTCCCACAAATTAGGGGGTACATCCGACTTTTTACTCTTCGTGACTTACTAATATCACTTAGCATAATGTTCTCTAGTTCTCTCCATTTCCCTGCAAATGATGTGATTTTGTTCTTCTTTGTGACTGCGTAAAATTCCATTGTGTACATATCCCATAGTTATGTGATCCATTCATCTGTTGATGGACACCTTGGCTGGTTCCAAAGTTTGGCAATTGTGAATTGTGCAGCTATAAACATAGATACACATGTATCGGTCTGGTAGTTGGGTTTAAGTTCTTTGGGGTAGATGCCTAGAAGTGGTATTGCTGGGTCATACGGTAGGTTTATTCCCATTCTTCTGAGGATCCTCCACACTGTTTTCCAAAGCGGTTGCACTAATTTGCAATCCCACCAACAGTGTAGTAGAGTTCCTACTTCTCCACATCCTCACCAGCATTTGTTGTTGTTTGTGTTTTTAATGATTGCCATTCTAATTGGGGTTAGGTGAAATCTCAAGGTAGTTTTGATTTGCATCTCTCTGATTGTTAATGATGTTGAACATTTTTTCATACATTTATGGGACATTTGTATTTCTTCTTCTGTGAAGTGTCTATTTAGTTCACTTGCCCATTTTTTGATTGGGTTATTTGTTTTATTTGTGGTGATTTTTTTTAAGTTCTCTGTATATTCTAGATATGAGTCCTCTATCAGAGGAGTAGCTGGCACAAATCTTCTCCCATTCTGTCGACTCTCTGTTAAGGTTCTTTTTTTTTTAACTTTTTATGTTCATTTATTGGTGCATTGTAAATTATAATTATACATTTTGATATATGTCAGGGTATGAACATCATACATGCACACATTGCACATTTAGCCCTCCCCCCCTAATCTGTGGGAGCTAGATAGAATGGGATGTAGAAGGGACTTAGAAAGGAAGAAGAAGAAATCTGTTGAGGTTCTTGATTGTTTCCTTTGCTGCACAAAAACTCTTTAGTTTAATGCAATCCCACGTATTAATCCTCATTTTAGATTCCTGTGCCTTCGGGATCTTGTTGAGGAAGTCTTTACCTGTGCCTATGTGGTGAAGTGTTGGGCCTATGCCCTCTTCAAGTAGCTGCAAGGTCTCTGGTCTGATTTCTAGGTCTTTGATCCATCTGGAGTTGCCTCTAGTGCAGGGTGAGAAGGGGGTTTATTTCTATTTTTCTGCATATGGTTAGCCATATGGTTTGCCAGCACCATTTGTTGAAGAGGCTATCCTTTTTCCATTGGGTGTTTTTAGCCCCTTTGTCAAAAATCAATTGGCTGTAGGTGTGTGAGTTTGTTTCAGAGTCTTCTATTCTGCTCCATAGGTCTATGTGTCTGCTTTTCTGCTAATACCATGCTGTTTTTATTACTATGGCTTTGTAGTATAGTTTGAAGTCAGGTATTGTGATGCCTCCTGCATGGTTCTTGTTGCTGAGAACTACTTGGCTATTCTGGGTTTTTTATTGTTCCAAATGAATTTAAGGACAGATTTTTCTGTCAGTGAAGAATGACTTTGGTAATTTAATGGGTATTGCATGGAATCTATAGAGCACTTTTGGGAGAATGGCCATTTTGATGATATTTATTCTGCCTACCCGAGAGCATGAGATATCTTTCCATCTTCTAAGATTTTCTTCAATTTCTTTTTTCAATGTTTTATAGTTTTCCTTGTAGAGGTCTTATCCTCCTTGGTTAGGTTTATTACCAAGTATGTTATTGTTTTGGGGGATATCATGAGTGGAAATGTCTTCTGGATTTCTTTTTCAGTGGATTTATGGTTGGCATACAGAAAAGCTTCTGATTTTTGAAGATTGATTTTGTATCCTGACACTTTGCTGAATTTGTTGATCAGTTCTATGAGCCTTTTGGTTGAGTTTGTTGGATCTTCTAAGTATAATATCATGTCATCTGCAAATAGATATAGTTTCAGTTCCTCTTTTCCTATTTGTACTCCTTTTATTTCCTTCTCTTGCCTTATTGCTCTGGCTAGAGTCTCAAGTACTATATTGAAAAGGAGTGGTGACAGCCGACATCCTTGTCTTCTTCCTGTTTTTAAAGGGAACTCTTGAAGTTTTTCCCCATTCAGTATGATGTTGGCTGTGGGCCTATCGTATATTACCTTTATGATGTTGAGGTATGTTCCTTCTATTCCAATTCTGTTGAGTATTCTTATCATGAATGGGTGTTGGATTTTGTCAAATGCTTTTTCAGCATCTATTGAAATGATCATGTGATTTTTGTCTTTAGTTCTGTTTATGTGCTGGATTGCATGGATTGTTCTTCGTATGTTGAACCAGCCTATCATCCCTGGGATGAACCCGACTTGGTCATGATGTATGATTTTCGTGATGTGGTTTTGAATGCGCATTGCTAGTATTTTGTTTAGAAGTTTGCGTCTAAGTTCATCAATGATATAGGTCTGTAGTTTTTTCTTTTTTTTTTCTTTCTTTTTTTTTTTTTTTTTTG
>PVJS01038005.1:0-19622 GCA_004027185.1 Glis glis
CAGGTTCTAGGACAGCCTCAGCAACTTAGCAAGCCCCTCAGCAACCAAATGAGACCCTGTTTCAAAACAAAAAATAAAAAGGGTTGGGGGTAGCTTGGAGGTAGAATGCCCCTGGGTTCAATCCCCAGTACCACACACACACTCACACACACACACACACACACACACACACACACACCCATAAAAGCCATTTGCTTTCTTTCATGAAGTTGTCTCTCTCAGAAACGGCCTCTTTCTAACCATTGCCCCCAAATCGCTTGATTTTAGGAACTGTCATTTAAGAATGCTTAGCAATGCCTTCCGTCCAATACAATTTGGCCATATTAGGAATTTTAAACTTACAATTAAGGAGAAAGCTGGTCCCCAGGGGCAGAGCAGGTGAGTCAAGAACACAGCAAGTGTTGGGACCCCTGGGGAGGGGCAGTCAACATACTGCTTTTATAGCTAACCTGGGTTTTCATACTAATATGCATTCCAAAAGATAGCAGAAGGAAGAGCATACACATCTTTACTCCTAAAAGGAAAGCTTTTGGTACTCAGGATTGAACCCCGGGGCCTTCTACCTCTGAACTATACCCTCAGCCCATTTTAAAAATTTATTTTTCATTTTGAAACAGGGTATTGCTCAGTTGCTGAGAGTCTCCATATATTGCTGAGGCTAGCCTAGAACCTGCTATCCTCCTGTCTCAGCCTCACACATACTGGGATTACAAGCATGCACCACCATGCCTGGCTAACCTATTGCTTCTAAAAGTCCACGCTCACCTGACCCATGATCTCCAGCCCCACCTCCACCCTGCACGGGCCGTACCGCCTTCCCATGACACAGATGAGGAGCCTGAGGCTCAGGTCAAACGGCCACACAGCTGAGCCAGGCCCGCTCGGTTGGGGGCTCCGCGCTGGCCAACCACAGCTGCCCCTGGTCCCCCTCTGACGTGTTGACTTGGAGTGACCACACGAGCAGAGCGAGCTGCTTGTTTCCTGTCAGTGGCATGGCTGACTTTGTTTGGTGGCTTTTGTTTTTATGCCCTGTGTGCTGGAAATTTTAAAGAAATAAACAACTCTTCTAATGCACGTCCTAAACAAAGCAGAGCTGTGAACCAAATCTACCTGGGACAAGCCTAGTAATTCGTGTGTGTGTGTGTGTGTGTGTGTGTGTGTGTGTGTCTGTGTGTCTGTGTGTGTCTGGGGATTGCACTGAGGCAAGTTCTACCACTAAGCTACACTCCCAGCCCTTTTATTTCATTTTCTCTTTTTATTCGGAATCAGAGTCTTGCTGTTACTACACCGCTCCTGGCTAAACCTAGTCATTCTTTAAAAAAAATCTTTTAAGCCAGCCCTTTTATTTCATTTTCTTTTTTTATTCTGAAACAAGGTCTCACTAATTATTATACTGCTCCTGGCTAAACCTAGTCATTCTTTAAAAAAAATCTTTTAAGCCAGGCGTGGTGGTGCACGCCTGTAATCCCAGTACTTAGGAGGCTGAGACAGGAGAACTGCAGTTTCAAGGCCAGCCTCAGCAACTTAGTAAGGCTGTCAGCAATTTAATAAGACCATGTTTTCCAAATAAAAAATAAAATAGGACCGGGGATGTAGCCTGGTGGTAGAAGGCTCCTGGGTTCTATCTCTAGTACCACAAAAAATAAATAAAAATAAAATAAAATTTAAAAATCATTTAAACAAAGCAGGTTAAAGAATAATGAATAAAAACAATTATGCCACAATTCTATTCCTTTATCCTAACTGCTTTCTAATTTTCCATACTCTCTGACATGTCTTTACATAATTGTGATCACTATATATATAATTTTTATTGTTTTCACTCTCAAAAATGTTAATGTCATAAACATTTCTCCCATTTATAGCATTTGCATAATTTTTTATTGCTGGATATCATCCTATATAAATTTGACCTACTGACATAGATGTTATTTTCTGCTCTTCCACCATTATATGGTACATGATCATGAACAGATAATGAACACCTTCACACATACAGTATTTTTCTTCAGTTATCTTTGGGTAAATTCCTAAGGGGGATATTATTTGAATGGTATAGAATATTTTCTTATAACCTTGCCAAGCTTTGTGGGCAAATCTTCCAAATGATACTCATTGACGTCCTTTGTCAGTAACTATTCAAAATGCGTATTTTCCGATAATCAAGGTGGAAAAAAATGAAACATCAAAAGACATATAAAAGTGAGTTTCAATATGATCATAGTTACAAAGTTAAAGCTTAAAAAGACCTAAAGAGGAAGCCAGGCATGGTGGCACACGCCTGTAATCCCAGTACTTGGGAGGCTGAGACAGGAGGATCGAAGGTTGGAAGCCAGCCTCAGCAATTTAGAGGCCCTCCACGACTTAGCAAGACCCTGTTTCAAAATAAAAAGGAAAAAGGGCTGGGGGTGTAGCTCGGAGGTAGATTGCCCCTCAGTTCACTCCTCAGTACCAAAAAAACAATAACAACCAGAAAAAAAAAAAAAAACCCAAGGACTAAGGAGGAAGGGAAGGAAGGAGCTGCCTTCCATGCGCTCCACTGGGACACATACCCTGGTCCACTATTCACTTAAATCTCATGCTCCTTCCTCCTTCCTCCTTCACCCTCCGACTTTCTGGTTTTAATTAGGACTTAATAGCTCACCAGTACAGAGCCAAGTCATTTAAAGAGTGACTTTCCAGTTGTATCTTTTAAGGAGAACAACTCTTGGTTTCCAGTCTCTATCTGTCATTACGCCCTCTTGCATCTCAGGGAAATTAGCAACCTGACTCTTCCCACTGGCTGTCATTTAAAATAAAAACTTCCTTATTTGCCATCCAAGAGAAAGTACAGTAAACTGAGCAGCAGGCGGACGGGGGTAATGAGACATGGTTAACCACATTCCGCAGGTTCTCAGGAGCTCGTGGACCCGCGTGATTCTCGGTGACAGAGCTGGGAGCGACACGTGTGCAGTTTGCAGTTGAACTGTTCATGCAACGTACAGGTGTGTGTGGAGTCTGCATGTGACGGGGGGAGCAGCGTGTCCCCCTGACGGCCACAGAAGCCCAGGACTGCTCACACTGGTGACTTCCTGAATATTTAGGACCAGGATGTGACATCCATTCACCGGAGCCTCTGGCCACCGCACTGTGTAGAATCTGGGTCTCTTCACAGAGGCTGTTGAAAGGACCCAACACCTGAGGTTGGGGTCGCTTGGCTAAATGAGTGTGTCACCAAACCTATATCCCCCATGCTTGCTGTGTGCCAGGCAAGACTAAGAATATCACTGGGGTTATGGAGTGAACCTTCACCACAAAACTGTAAGAAAGTGTCTTCTACTTTCCCCAGATGAGGGAACGAAGGCGCAGAGAGGTAGGCCACCCACCCAAAGTCAGCAGGGAGCCAGGCTCTGGGCTCCCCAGGCTGCGTCCTCTGCTTCTTCCGGGACCCAATGGGCATTCCAGCTTAGCCACTCAGGCTGCTCTGGGCGCCCCTCCAGAGAGCTGGGGACACAGCCTCCCTGACTGTGAACCTCAATCCAGCTGGCCTTCAGAATGAACTGTCACCGTACACGTGGTCCCGTGTTTGCAGTGAATCAGTGGACCAGGTTTTGACTTTACCATGGTGTGGGAAGGTAGCAACGCCACCATTCGGTTCTTTCACTGTTAGTGTAGTATTCCATAAATTGCATGAAATATTCACTCTATTATAAAATAGGTTTTGTGTTCAAGGGCTTTGCACAAGTGTGTCCTGAGCACATTTCAGGTAATCTAGGCAAAGCTCTGATGTTCAATAGGGTAGGCGTATTAAGTGCTTTTTTTAAAATTAGGATATTTCAACTTCTAATGGGCTTATGGGGATGGTAAGTCAAGGAACGTCGGTACAAGATAAAGTGGTGAAGGCACAGGACATTCAATGAGATATTAGGCTTAATCTCTTAATAAAGTCAATGTCAGCATGAAGTGCGGAGGGACAAGGAGGACTCTGTTAGATGAAAAGAGATTGAAGAGACACTGTGAGCCTCTTAGCTGCTGCTGCGGTATCACAGGTCTACGGTGGGTGACAGTCCAGTGTTGCGCAATTTCTGAGGTGTGATCTCTGTGGCATCCCTGTAGAAGGATGTCCTATTTCTAGGAAAGCATGCTGAAGTCTTCAGGAATAAAGGGTTCTGATATCTACAAATTAAATTGTGTGGGGGGGGAGGGGTACTGGGGACATTCTACCTTTGAGCTATACCGCCAGCCCTATTCTTTATTTTATTTATTTATTTATTTATTTATTTATTTATTTTTGGTATTGGGGATGGAACCCAGGGGCATTCTACTTTTGACCTATACCCCCAGCCCTATTTTTTATTTTATTTATTTATTTATTTATTTATTGTGGTACTGGGGATGGAACCCAGGGGCATTCAACCTCCGAGCTCCACCCCCAACCCTATTTTTTATTCTTTATTTTGAAACAGGTTCTCACTAAATTGCAGAGGGCCTCACTAAGTAGTTAAGCCTGTCCTCAAATGTGCAGTCCTCCTGTCTTAGCCTCCTGTGTACAAGGACGACAGGCGTGTATCACCACACCCGACTTCAAAAAAAACCTGTTCTTTTAAGTCATCGTGGATCCTTCATAAAATTATATTTTTCAGGTATCAAAATAAGATAGAATCTCCCAGCAATTTTGTAGCATTTCACTTCTGACTCAAATGTCAGGTTTACTTCCATTTGAAGCTCTTTGTTCGGGCTTTACAGTAGCTAGAAAGGGGGAAGCAGATGGAATCATGCGGATCCTGGCAATTCTTTTAGGTGTTAAACTTTTAGGAACACTGGCGGAACTTCCATGGTGACTGGGACCTCGGGAGGTGGCCAGGAACCTGGCAGGCTCTCTTCCAAGTTCTGCTCAGAGGGCTGAACGGAGACTCCACTGAAGGCTGCATTGATGAGCTGGAGTCCCCACCCTCCAGCCCCCCGCCCCTGCCCCCCACTTTCAGTTTTCCCAGTTACTACATGAATCAAATTACAGGCACCTCTACTGGGTTTCCCGTGAAATAACAGATCTCACTGTAACCAAATATTACCATCTCGGCAAAACCTCATGCAACTAGCGAGGCCTCTCCATTCTCAGGCGACAGAGAAAAGCCTCTTTGTTTGCAGGTCGAACACCTGGAACACGTTATCCAGGGTGGCCACGGTGGAGAGGGGGCTCCTGGACCCAGTCACACACCCCTGTCTTCCAAGAGCCCGTCAACCCAAAGCTGCTGTCTGGCTCCATTTGGCCTCTGCAGCCAGCCGTCGGTCAGATGGCAAAGGGTGCCCTGCATCCGTACAGAAGGACCTGATTGGTAAAGATTACAGAAGTCCAAGGCAGCACTGGGGAGACAAGAAGGGACTAAGGACGCAGAGTGATAGCGGGTCTGAGGTTTGCCCTTCCTGCCCCCAGATTGCTCGTACCTTCCCGAAGCAATTACCAATCACGAATGCCGGCTGTGTGCGCGTGAGAGCGGCAGGCGCTTGGCTCAGGATCAGTCAGCCCGGCGGAACCCTGGGTCTCCACCTTGGCTTCAGAACATTCAGAAAACCTTTCCTTCCTTCTTTTATCTTTATATCATCCACAGGAATCACAGGAAGGGAGGCCTCCACGAATCCAGTGCCGGACAGCGTGGAGATGACGGTCAAGGCCGGGTGTTAGAGAGCTCAGGATGGTTAGAACCCACCTTGACCGTGGCCCTCATTGATGAAAGGAGACTAGGACCTGTCCTCAGCGTGCAGAACCGGGGGACACCCTCAACAAGTGCGCCACCACGCCTGGCTTCCATGGGACTATGAAGAAGAAACCTGGGGGCCGGGCATGGTGGTGCACATCTGTCATCCCAGTACTTGGGAGGCTGAGACAGGAGGATCCCAAGTTAGTGGCCAGCCTCAGTGACTTAGCAAGGTCTTCCATAACTTAGTGTGACCATGTTTCAAAATAAAAAATAGAATAGGGCTGCTGGTGTGGCTTGGAGGTAGAATGCCCCTGGGGTCAATCCCCAGAACCCCCCCCCAAAAAAAAGATATCTGGGATTGGAGGCATAGCTCAGTGGTAGAGTGCTTGCATAGCATGTGCCCTTAAGGCCCTGGGTTTGGTCCCCAGCACTGTAAAAAAAAAAAAAAATCTAAGTAACATATCAGCCAGCCAGTTCTCGTAGCATCTTAGATAATTACTTGAGAAAAGAAAGCAAACACAGGCAGAAAGATGGGAAGCACATTCCTATTGAGGTATGGCTATTTTAAATAATTTTAAATCAACTTAATACAATGATGAACTTCTGCTACATACACACAGGTGCGCTTCGAGACAGGCAGAACCCCAGCTCAAGCCACTTTGAGGCTTTGTCCTTTACGCAAATGTGGTCGAGAGCCCATGCCCGGCTGACCCTTCATAAAATCCTTTAAAATGGTCACGTCCCATTAATTATTTCCTGCGCAGTGTTATGTTTCAAGAACTTAGTGTGTTCTTTCTCATCTAAACTGATCTCTCGAAGCAAAATGCGATTTGACTGCCTTATCCAGCTTGAAAACAAGTTTAATTTACTTGATTAAAAGTACGCCGGTGTCCGGCATGTCTCACAAGGACTGGGCAGGGACGTTAATGAAGAGTTTCCCTTTGAAATAAAATTAGACCGATTTTGTTTCTCAGGGTGTCCGCGTCTATCTTCCCTGCTTCCTTAGTTTTCAAGTTGTATCCGATATCACAGAGACTGGCAGCAGAAAGACGTGCAAACGCTTCTCGTGGGGGCCCGCCCATCCTCTGGGCTTGGAGGCATAACATATATTTTACAAGAACAATGGGAAATCGGGGATCCACTTTTCCCCGTCCCCTTAGAAAAAAAAATGCTTTCTGGGGCAGAAGAGGGGTCACCGGCTAGATGGCTATTACACAAAGCTCTCAGCAGAAGAAGAAAACACACCTATTTCTTAGCATTTTCTGCCAGTGATCTGATCTCTTTCCCCCCCAAATAATTTTTTCCTAGAATATTCATGCACACTATAAATATTAGAAGAAAAAGAATCCTATTGAACAAAGCTCATTGCACAATTAGAAAAATTGAGTGTTTTCTATTTATTTGTATATTTATATCTTTTGGTGGGAAATAAACTCTATATTTTTTACCGTGAAGTGCAGAAATTCCTTAAGCAAATATGTAATTAGGCATTTTAAAATATAAAATGAATGTATTTATAGCTTAAATCCACACACTTATTTTTATTTATCCAAAAGATTGAGACTATGCTTTCTCGGATCAGTTCCTTCCTGAGTTTCTTGTTTAAATATATAATTAGGCAATTTTTTAATGTACCAAAGAGCCCCGAGAAGACTGCGTGGCGGTCTTTCTTGAAACTTTAAAAATACTGGTAGGAAGCGGTGCTCATCCTTTTCTACCAAGTTCAAGAGCTCAGCTCTTTGTTTCCTGTTGCCAGTGGCCAAGGTAATTACACCTAATGAGAACTCAGCGCTTGGAAGTTGACATCCGAAAGTTGACACTTCAACATGAGCCAGGGCAGGGACCCCCCTCCCCAGAGGGGGAAAGTTCTACGACTGAAATGTCATTTCCCCCGAAATTATTCCTTCCTGGAAAGACTCCAAAGTCCAGGAGGCAAAGTGACATTTGTTCTGGTTTTTCATTTGGGGCTTTTGTCTTTTGTTTTGTAATGATTAGTTCCTCATTGTTAACAAAACATCTCTGAATGTTCCAGAAAGAACCAGAACATACAAGAAACCTGTTTGCCACTTATTTTAACATTATTTTTTCTTTCTAGACAGAGTACATATACAGTAAAGTACACACATCTTTCAGATTTTTTTTTCCTTTGGGGGGGGAAGACTGGTGATTAAACCTAAGGCCTTACACATGCTAGGCAAAGGCTCTACCACTGAGCTACACCCTCAGTCCTCCGCCCTCTTAAATTATGTATTTCTCATCTGCATATACACCTGTGTAACCACCACCAAAATCAAGAAATAAAATATTCCCAGCATGTGCGTGTGTGTGTGTGTGTGTGTGTGTGTGAGAAAGAGAGAGAGAGAGAGAGACAGACAGACAGACAGACAGATATACACTGGGGATTGAACCCAGGAGTATTCTAACTCCAAGCTTCAGCACTAGCCTTTTTATTTTTTTATTTGAAACAGGGTCTCACTAGGTTGCTGAGAATTTTGCTATGTTGCTAAGGATGTTCTCAAACCTGTGATCCTCCTGTCTCAGCCTCCCAAGTACTGGGACTACAGGTGTGCACCACCACACCCAGACATTCCCAGCCCTTGAAGGTTCTCAGACACCTTCTTATGAACACCTCACCCGAGGAAGCCACCTTCCTGACCTATAGCTCCCAGAACAGGCTTTTTCTGCCTGGAATTTCACATAACTGAGACCATGAATTAGAGACACTGTCTGTCTGGCTTCGTTCTTTCAAGGTTATGTGCCTGAGGTCCATCTTTGTTGCTCTGGATAGTCGACTTGTGTATTTCCATTGCAGTATACTGTTCTTTTGAGTGGATATGCTACACTTTATTTATCTGTGCTGCCTTTTATAGACATTGGCGTATTTTCAGGTTGGGACTTGTGGTAGTCAGCTTGCTGTCACTGTAGCAAAATACCTAAGATAAACAACTAAACAAAAGGAAAGGTTTGTCTTGGCTCTCAGTTTCAGAGGTGTCAGTCTGTGGTCACTTGGCCCTGTTGCGTTGGGCCTGTGGGGAGGCAGTTCATCATGGTGGGGAGCACGTGGCCAGGCAAAGCTGTTCCCTGAGGACCAAGCCTTTGGGAGCCAGGCGCAGAATATTATGACTTGGAACTTAAATTTCTCCCAAACGCCATGGATTTCAGTCTTGGTTTCCAGCCTGTGGCACTATTCGGAGGTGGTGGAACCTTTACGATTTGGGCCTACTGAAAGAAAGGTCACCGGAAAGTGTGCCCTTGAAGGGGATACTGGGACCCCAGCCTCTTCCTCTTTCTCTTTGCTTTCAACCACAATGATGTGAGCAGCTTCACTGTACCATTCCTGCCTTGATGTTCTGCGCCACAGGCCCAAAGCAACAGGGCCAAGCAGCCGTGGACTGAAACCTCTGAAACTACCAGCCAAGATAACCCTTTCCTCTTTTTAAGTTGTTTATCTCAGGCATTTTCTCACAGTTGTGAAGAGCTGACTAACACAGAGCTCTTAAGAATAAAACTGCCAGGAACATTCTTGTCCACATCCTGAGAGAACTTGTGTTAGTCAACTCTTCGTCACGGTGACCATAATACCTGACACAGACAACTTGCAGGAGGAAGGCTGGTTTGGGCTCATGGTTGCGGAGGTGTCGGTTCATGGCCAACAGGCTCCATTACTCTGGGCCTGAGGGGAGGCAGAGCATCATGGTGGAGGAAAGCTGCTCAACTCATGGCATTTTTAAACAGAGGGAGAGAGAGAGAGAGGGAGAGAACGGGTCCAGGGACAGGATACAGTCCCCAAGGGCACGTCCACCAGTGACTCTCTTCTTCCAGCCATGTCCCACCTGCCTGCAGTTTCTACCTCCTCTCAGTATCCATTCAAGTTATTAATCCATCAACGGACTACCGCTGATGAGATGACAGCCCTCAGGTTCCTGTCATGTCCTAAAAGCCCCAACTCTGGATATTGCCTCCTTGGGGACCACGTCGTCCCTACTTGAGCTCTGGGGGAGCCTTCCAGATCCAGACCCTAAGAGATCCTAAGCACTTGTTTTCCCCAGGGATGCACTGACCAGTGGGGTTCCTCGGCCTAGAGTACATGCAACCTTGGTAAATTGTGCCAAACCTTTTTCCAAGGGGCCACAGTAACCATCACTTCTACCAGGAGTCCATTCACCACATTCCGATTGGCAGCCAGGGCTAGTCTCATCTCTGAAGGAAGAGTGTCAACTGTTCCCAAAAGAGAGGACACTGAGATTGAGTGAATGGCGGAATAGGTAGGAAGAAAATAATTTAGTATGTGTGTGTGAGAGAGAGTGCGCTCTTCCTCCCAGGGAAGGAGCTGGTCCAGGCTGAACAGGCTCTGGCTGCTCTGGACAAGATGCGGGCCTTTCCCACCCATGCTGGTCAGGGTGAGGGTCCTGGCTGGGCAGCTCACCACCTTGGGGCTTTCAGCCGCGAGTGCACAGCCAAGGGACAAGCCGGGCTTTCTTGGGATGGGGCTGCCTCCAGCACCCTCCACCCAGTTCTCAGCACAGTATCACTTGTAACACTTTTCTATTGGATCCAGTAAGTCACCTGAGCCCTTTTACTTTGGGCCAAACCCCAGATGTTCTCTTTTTCCAGTGATTTTTCTAATTATTGACCGAAAATTCAGTAGTGATGCCATTTCAGGAGATCTGCCATCCCTGTGGCCAGCAACCCGCACCCCACTCTATGGTGGCACTGTTGTCCTCGGTGTGGCCTGCCTGTCCTCTGAGATGGTACTGTCCCACCCCTCTCACTGACACACAGACCCTCTGAGAAGCCCAGAAGGGGTCTTAGGGCTCTGGGCTCTAACGAGGCCGAAGTCCAGGGAAGGCAAAAACTGAAAACATCTCCCTACTCTGGGTTTTCTGGAAATGCAGGAGATGGGGTTGAAAGGAGGCCATTTTCTTTACCAACAACTTACTTTGCTTTGATTTCTTTTTTCTTTTCTTTCGGGACTGGAGATTGAACCCAGGGCCTTGTGCGTGCTAAGCACACATTCCGCCCATGAGTTACAGCCCAGCCACCGACAGCTTTCTAAACAACCAGAGCAAGTCATTTCCACACTTTAATATTCTTGCAGCTCCTACAAATTGAGATTCTCCCACTGACAGCTGTGGGCTGTGCAGGGGTCACCGGCATTGCGGTCCAGCTCACGCCCCCAGCCTCCATTTTTCCATCCTAGCCTCTTTCTATTGTGTTTTTCTCTTTGCTGTCTTCTCCATCTCTGGGGAGAATTTCACATGTGCGTTGATGGTCAGCAGACCCTCAGTCCTCAAGTGTCACTTAGAGGAATGTGAGACCGTGCTGTGTCATCTTACACAGAATTGGCCCCCATGCCCCAAGCTTATGTGCTGAGTAAGTACTTAGCTAGCAAGGAGCAAAGGTGTCTGCTCATCTTCTGCACAAAGGGGCATCCTGGTCTACTCAGGAAGGGACCTGTGACTCCAAGAGGCCACACCCACCGATGGCAAAGCAAGTGGGTTAAGCAGGGAAGAGGTTAGGCAGACTTCAAAGGCTGCTGCGCGCTCTCTCTCTCTGTCTCCTTCTCTCTCCCTTTTTACCATAAGACTGTTTTGAAAGGCATACACTCTCCACTTGCCCTCCTCCCCATTGGAAAGGGACAAGGACAGATGGAAAGGCCCCAGTTACAACTAAGAGACCTGCTGAACCAGGGCTAGGTGGGCTTAGAGCCCCACAGCTGGATCCCTGTATCCTGACAGTTACCTGGGCAGCTGGAACACGTGTGGTAGTGCTAAGATACTGCCCAGATTCTTTGACATTTTTCTCTTTAAGAGGTAAAGCATAATTCCCTTATTCCCTTCTGCTTAAGTGTGGGCTGGGCTTAGTGCCTTGCTTCTCACACTTAAAATTGATGTTGTGTGACTCTAGGACTAGGTCATAAATGGCACTGTGGCTTCCTGTTTGCTTGCACGCGGTCTCTCTCTCTCTCTCTCTCTCTCTCTCTCTCTCTCTCTCTCATCACTAACTCTGGGATAAACCAGGCTTTCCAGTAGACAGACCCACATGGTAAGGAACTGAGGTCTCTAGCCAACGGCCATGTGTGTGCGCCATCTTGGAAGCAGACCCTCCAGCCTCAGGCAAGCCTTCAGATGCCTGCAGCCCCGATTACAACCTCATATGAAAGACCCTGAGCCAGAAACATCCAGCTAATCTGCTCCTAGATTCCTGAGTAAGAAAGGAAATGGAACAGGGCGTGGTGGTGCATACCTATAACCCCAATACTTGAGAGGCTGATTGTAGGTTCAAGGTCAGCCTCAGTAATTTAGCAAGACCCTTAGCAACCTAGTGAGACCTTGTTTCAAGACAAAAAATAAAATAGGGCTGGGAGTATATCTCGGAGGTAAAATGCCCCTGGGTTCAATCCCAGTTACAAAAAAAAAAAGAAAGAAAGACAAGAAAAAAAAAAAGGAAGGAAGGAAGGTTGGTTGTGAATTTAAGCTCCTAAGTTTTGGACTAATTTGTCACTCAGCAATAGATCACTAAAACAGAAGGTTATCAGTACTAACCAAATATTTCTGGTTCTAACTTCCAGAAACATGAGGCCAACCTATCTCTTTCCTTAGAAGTTAGGTATGTACATCCAACTTTTCTGGCTAATGAAACTGAGCAAGTCAGAGGTGTGTCACCTCGGTGAAGACATTCCAAGTGCCAGTGTGCTGTCATCACCTCTTTTTCTTCCTCTACCAAACCAGGGCCCAGTGTGTGAATAATGGGACAATACTGCACTCACTTGGGGCCAAAAGTGGGGGTGGTGTGTAGTAGTGACATTAGCTGACCCATCGAGGACATGTAGCAGCAAAAAAAAAATAATAAACCAGTGTGGGTGTTTGTTACTGCAGCATGACCTGACCTGTACTGACTGATGCAAGTAAGAACCCACAGGGATCCTCTGTCCTTCCTCCCCCAACTCCTCATGGTCTTTGGACCTAACACAGTCAGCATCTCCATCAAGGTCCACAGAATAGCATCCTTAATGTGGGATGCTGTCGTTGACATAGGGCGCAGCATGCTCCCATGCCCCAGACCTGGTGAAAGGTATGAAACCTGCTTCAGGAGAGGATTGGGGGCTCTGCAGGGTCACCGGGTCATCATGGTTCCCAGTGATCAGAAGCCAGTGGGGTTTAAGGTGTTAAGTAATGACCCCTGACATCCTGGTTCTGAAAGTCACAAAGTCAACAGTGATTGATCCTGGGCTTGCTTTTCCAGAACCATAGAGAATTGGGGGAAATGACTGTCTGGCCACCCAGAAAACAAAGGCCAGTTAGGATTTGTTTTCTTTTCTTTTCTTCCCAGATCAATCCAAAGTTCCCCAAGGATCTGCTGTGGTTTTGAGCTTCCTCTGTGTCTGCTCTGATCTTCGTGCACTGCCCTGCTGGGCCCCTCCCAGCCCCCTCAAGGTCCCTCCTTATTCGCTTTACCCACAGCCCCCTCTCCTCCTCCTGTGGTTCCTCCTCCTCATGAAGTGTTAGAAAGTTGCTGGAGTGAGAAATGAGCCTGTGAAAGCTCCTTGTCCTAATTAAACTTCCACAAGCAGAGTGACAAGAAGCGACAGGAAGGAAAGGCTGCCACCATTGAGGTCCGGCCTGGGCTCAGGGCTGGGAAGGCCTTTGTCCCACAGAACAAAGGCCACTGTTTGCATGTGTTAAACCCCATCAAACTCCATCAGACCCAGGTGCAAACCCCACATCCCACATGCCATCCCGGCCCATGCCACCTTCCCCAGCGCCGATGGTCCCCAGCTGTCAGCCCTCATCAGCGCTGGGCCCCACATCAAAGCTACATTCTCTCCACAGACAGCTTCTGCTCTAAGACGCATTGTTGTTCCGACTTCCTCAGCTCTGCCCTGGCCTGCTGAATTAGGGCACGGAGCCCCCATGGCCCGGCTGGGCCCTGTGGTGCTGTTAATGAGGTAGGAAGGGTGGGACAGTCCTCTGCAGGCCCTGACATAATCACATGAAGCTGCAGCTTCGAGCAGACCCGAACTGCCCCAGAGTCGATTTCCCTGGAAGTAAGGCAAGGCAGAGCTTCCTGGGTGAAGACACAATGCCTCCTATTGTCTCTGCCTTTACCGCCCAGAGATTAAGCGTCTACTCAGGAGCCACAGCCCTTTGCAAAAGCTGTTTGCTGATGCCTGTCGCGGTTTCCAAAGCCCCCAGGAGAAGCAGTTTCTCTCCACACTCATTTCTTCCAGACTGGCCTAGCCGGCTGGGGAGGAGAAGCCGGGCCCTGGGAGATCTGGTAGTGCTTGCGACACAGGCCCCCGGAGGCTGGTGGAGTCTCCCGGTTAGCTGGGAGGCTGCCAGTGTTGGCCCTGACACACATGTCTGTGTCTGGGCAGAGGCCCAGGTGCAAAGGTCTCCCCAGTGCCCTTCCACGGCAGGGCCCCAGGAAGAGGTCCCCAGGGGCCAGGTCCAAGCCTGGACTATCTAGCAAGACCCTCCAGAACATTCCTGAGAAACTCTATTCCCAGCCCCAGAAGACCATCTTGCTTTGTTGTTTGTTTGTTTTTTTGTTTTTGCAGCACGGGGAATCGAACCCAGGGCCTCGTGCATGCTAGGCAAAAGTTCTATCACTGAGCCATGCTCCCAGCCTACAGCTTGCATTTCTGCCTAGCCTTCTGGGCAGCTATCCGGGTCTACCCAACCACCTTTGCCTCCTGAGGGCTCAGGCAGCTGCCCACAAGTGCCTGTGACCCAAAGGAAGTTCCCATCACACCCACCAGTCCTCCCCACGTTTCTCTTCACCACCCTACTGCAGGCTCTGAAGAACTAAGGTGGGCTGGGGCAGTCCCAAAGCAGGCGCCCCTAAGCGTGGGGCAAGAGGGGATCCCCGAGAGGTGAGACATGGGAGTCACCCGGCTGGGTAGTCTGTACTGAGCGCTGGGGAGGAGGTGGCGATTGTTCTGGAAGCTATGTCTGTCTCCCCATCTTCCCCACTGTGCATTTGGGGTTCTGCTGCATTCACCAGGGCCCCAAAAGACTCTGGAAAATTCTAAGTCACCAAGATTCCAGAGTGACCAAGACACAGTCCCCCTACTTTCCACTTGCAGGAGACCCATGCGTGAACAACCAAGCAAGGCAGAGTTGAGAGAGGGCTCCAGAAGTTTCCAAAGGCAGTGTGAAGGAGGAGTACAGGGGAAGATTCGGTGCAGGAGGAAGGCTTCGGAGAGAGCCGCCCTTGCTCCAGGCCTTGGGTGGATCAGTGGGATTCTGCAGCAGGTGATGGCGCTGCGGAAGCCTGGCTTATGAAAGGGGCAAAAACACGCGCTTCCTTCCCAGCCCTGGCTTAGCCCGCCTCCCGAGCCTCTGGCACCCCTGAGACTGACTTTTCCGCTCTGCACCGTCTCAGCCGCATCCTCCCACCCTCCCCTGTTGCAGTCTGGTGTGTAGGACGGGCATCAGAGAATACTTACTGATCCCCAAAATGCAGCCATTTTTTGGGGTCCCTGGAAACCAAAATGGACCCACTGAAGCCAGGAGCTCGCTCTTGGACACGGGCGAGAGTGAAGTCACTTGACAGGCATTTTGTCGTGTGTTTCTTTTTATTTTTTATTTTATTTTGTGTGTGTGTGTGTTTCTTTTTAACCATATATATTCTATATGGGAGGTGTGCAAACCCAACCCAAGAATGCCTTGGCTCAGGCTCAACCTCTTTTTATTTTTTATTGTATTTTTTTTGTGTGTGTTTCTTTTTAACCATATATATTCTATATGGGAGGTGTGCAAACCCAACCCAAGAATGCCTTGGCTCAGGCTCAAGTAGATGAGACTTTGAAAAACGATTTCATGTCATGCGAAACTGACCGTTGCATATGAAAGCAACACCTTCCTTCTAAGAAAGCAGTCAGATCCCAAAGCTGTGCCTCAGGCACACAGAAAGTTACAACTTACTTTACAAGCGAGCAACCGTAAACATTTTGCCCAATATGCACAGCAGCCCAGACCTCTCCTGACAGCATGTGAGTGCTCTTTCCTTCCCGGATGATAATACTACCACTTTCTCCTCCCCCTCCCGAACCACACGTTTTCAAATAGCAACTGTGCACAGGATGGAAAAGTCACAAGACCAGGAAATATCTGGGGCCGGGTCGGCCATAGAGTGGGCCTACATGGTCGTAGCATTACAAAGGCAAATGGTTTCCCTGTAACCTCGTTTCTGATGGCCCTCTGGCCGGTGTTGGCGGCGCACAGGCAGGAAGCTGTATGTGCTGGGTATGTTGCCTCTCCAGCTGTCCAGCTGTGGAGGCCTCTCTGCACAGAGCCATTAGTGGACAATTATTGGGCACTCGGCCCGCAGCAGATGTGCTGGGAATCCAGCCAGGAGAAGCTGGGACGCTGCTGGCCAAAGGACATGGAGGGCCTGAGGAGTCTTGCAAGGTAACCACAGGCAGAAACCTGTGAAATGAAGACGTCCCCACCAACCCAGAAAAAATGGGGCAAACTTAAAATGCAGCTCCTTTCCTTGAAGTGGGCTTGGCAGACCCAGCTGTTGAAAAGCAGGAAGGAAAAAAAAGAAAGAAAGAAAAAAATCAGCATGTTTTACATTTGTCTGGCCTGTATATCTAGCTTAGCTCCCTACAGACCCGCTCACGTGGTTGAACAAAAGGAATTTCGGGAAGTCATTGCTGGGGTCATTTTTAAATATTGTTTCATGCACTTATTGTATGAAGTCAGCAAACAGGTAGCCGCTTGTGGGGCCTCTTGGAAGTTACCAGAAGTCTCACAGCTGTGGTCCCTCTGGCTGTCACTTTAGAGGGTCACTTGTCCCCCTCAGAGGCCACCACTGCCCAGAAGAGGAAGGCAAGGACACATTTTTTCTTTTTTTTTTTTTTGCGGTACCGGGGATTGAAACCAGGGGTGTTCTACCTCCATGCTACACCCCCGGCCCTATTTTTTTATACTTTATTTTGAAACCAGGTCTCAAGAAGTTGCGGAGGGCCTCACTAGGTAGAGAGAGAGAGAGACAGGGAGAGAGAGAGAGAGACAGAGCTGAGGCTGGCCGCGAACCAGGATCCTTCAGTCTCCACCTCCCAAAGTACTGGAATTACAAGTGTGCGCCACCACGCCCAGCTAGGACACATTTTTTCTAGCTTGGAGAGTTCCTCCTTCCCCATTCGGGTTCCAGAGCCTCAACTTCCCTTAATCTCCAAGTCTGTTCTCAGGCGCAGGGTGGATGGGAAGGTTCCCGCCACCCCGGGGCTGTGGCTGGAATGTAGGGCCTGCCCAGTGCCAGGCAAGAGCGCTCTTCCACTGAGCTATGTCCCCAGCCCCGAGGCCCATGTTTTCACAGGTCTTAAGCTAAATGGGTGAGCTCCTGTTAGGCAGATGAAGAAGGATCCACGAGCTGCCTTACCTCTGGGCTCTGTGTGCAACACTCTGCTTAACTGACTCATGCTTTCTGCTGAAAGATGTCATTTCCCTAGAATGGCCTTCTGTGAGGAGGAGTGATCCTTGTGGTACAGGCTGCTAGCTGCCTAACCATACTTGCTTTCCTTTATTCTTGACTAACTCACTCCTATGTCGTTGGAGCAGATAGGTCCAGTGAAAACACTGTATTTCCCAAGTTTGCAGACATTAAAGTAAGCAAGCAGATGTTTTGGGGAGAGTTAAACTGGGAGGCAGCCTTTCTTTTTGGCCTTTCCCCCTTGGAATGTGGTCATGATGGTTGGAACTCCAGCCGCCATCTGAGGACCAACTTGAGGATGGGCAGTACAAGCTAAGCTAGTTGAGTAGAAAAATAGAAGATACCCCTTCTGAATGACGGTGGAGGTGGCTTACCAGCCCTGCGCTGCCCTTCTCTCTACTTCTGTCATGTGAAAATAAACCTCTGTCATGTTCCAGCCACCATGGATTCCAGCCTCTGTCACTAGCAGCTGAGCTAAACCCAATCAAACCCTCCCTGTCTGCACTTTTCCACAGCACTACTCACACTTGCAATTGTTCATTCTGGGTGTTTATCCCAGCTTTGTAAGAGCTGTGAGGCCAGCGATGTGTCTGCTGGGCTCATTGCTGGAGCCTCGGTGTCTGGCTCTGAATCGGGCACATCAAGCAGCCCTGCAAACCTTTGTTAAATGAGAAGCTCCTGAAGCATGGTTCTGCCAGTCGGTGGGCGCACCGGGAGTTAAACACGATTCCAGGATATCCTGTGCCAGGGCCCATGAAAGGTCAGTGTTTAGGCTACTTGGGGCACATGAGAGGGAAAACCACCTGTTTCTATTTATTTGTAACAAACCTGTCACTTTGAGCACCTGCTGAGCGCCACACACTGTACTGGAACTTAATGGGAAGCTTCCCACCTCGCAGTGGACACCGCATAAAGTGCTGGCATTGCTAACCCCAGGGCACAACCCATGTCTTGTGATCGTCTGCCTAAAACTACCCTGAAAGACTAGGAATTGTTTAAAATTCTCCTAATTCCAAGGGTTCTCTAGGGCTGGTCTTGTTTGGGGTCTCCCGCCAGCTATATCTGGTGGCAGCATTGGTCAGTTATCCAGCATGACTTCACTTACTGGTCTGGGGCCTCGACAGGGGTGGCTGGGGCCAGGTGCAGCTGGGACACTGGGACAGCTGGATCTGGGTTTTGGGGGACTTTGAGGATCCCCTTCTCCATGTGGCCTCTCCTGAAGGATATCTGGACTTCTTACCTGGAGGCTCAGGCCCCCATAAATGCAGAAGCAGAAGCTAGAAGACCTGCTTAAGGGTCAGGTCTAGACCAGAATAGAATCACCCAGTGTGTTCTGTAGTTAAGTCAGTGGCAAGGCCAGCACAGACATAGCATGGGAAGGGACAGCAGAAAGACGTGGACACCAGGCAGCCCACCTCTACACACCTTCCCTCACTTATCTTCCTCACTCAGCCTCTTGGACAAAGGGATTTTGTCTTAGTCTGTTTCCCAATACCATAACAAAATACCTGAGGCTGGGTGATGTGTAAACAAAAGAGGTTTATTTAGCTCACAGTTATGGAAGCTAAAAGTCCAAACAGCATGATGCCAGCTCTGGTGAGGGCCTCATGGCAGATGGTACCATGGCAGTGAGACATGCAGGGAAGATCTCATGGTGAGACAGGAAGCTGGAGAGATTCAGGGGTCAGGCTCACTCTTTTATAACAACTCGTTCTCACAGAAACTAAGCAGGATCCCCTGAGAGCTACTGTAATCCCTTCCAAGGGCAGTGCCCCCAATGACCTAACCACCTCCCACTAGGCCCCACCTCTTAAAGGTCCCTCTGTCTCTCACACAATCACACAGGAACACACTCAACATGCAAACTTTTGGGGGACAAACTGCATCCAAACCATGCAGATATTCCTGGTCTCAGTCCATTTTGTGTTGCTGTAACTGAATACTACAGGCTGAATAATTTATAAAGAAGAGAAATTTATTTCTCAAAGTTTTGGAGGCCAAGAAGTCCAAAGCCAAGGGACTACGTCTGGGGAAGTCCTTCTTGCTGGAGGGAACTCTGTGCAGAGTCCCCAAGGCATCGCATGGTGAGACAAAGCAAGTGTGCTAACTTGAGTCTTTCTTCCTCTTCTTATGAAGCCACTAATGCAGCCCAGCATGGTGGTGCACACCTATAATCCCAGGACTTGGAAAGCTGACACGGGATCACAGGTTCAAGGCCAGACTGGACAACTTAGCAAGACCCTGTTTCAAAAAATAAATAAGTAAAAAATAAAAATGGCTGGGTGTAGCTCGGAGGTAGAATGCCCATGGGTTCAATCTCTAGAACCAAAAAAAAAAAAAAATTAAAAATAAAGGTTGGGCATGGTGGTGCAAGGTTATAATCCCAGTACTTGGGAGGCTGAGACAGGAGGATCGCAGGTTCAGAGCCAGCCTCAGCAACTTCTTTTTTTTTTTTTTGCGGTACCGGGGATTGAACTCAGGGGTGTTCTACCTCTGCGCTAC
>PVJS01038006.1:0-19622 GCA_004027185.1 Glis glis
ATCCTCCTGTCTCAGCCTCCCAAGTACTGGGATTACAAGCGTGTGCCACCACGTCCGGCTAACCTGAAGTCTTTTTAAAGTGTTGTATTGGTAGCCACTCTTAATATCTAGCTAGTGAGGATAGCGTCACTAGCTGGCAGACTATCTACTACATTTTCATTCATCTCTTTTCAGTTAAAGTTGATGTCTCCAAGGAGTTTATAATCCAGCTGGGGAGGTAAAAACCAACATGCAAAGCCTAGCGTGGTGGCACACGCTTGTAATCCCGGTACTTGGGAGGCTGGCTGAGACCGAAGGATCACAGGTTTGCAGCCAGCCTCAGCTACTTAGTGAGGCCCTCCGCAACTTAGTGAGAACCTGTTTCAAAATAAAGAATAAAAAATAGGCTGGGGGTGTAGCTCGGAGGTAGAATGCCCCTGGGTTCAATCCCTAGTACTGAAAAAAAAAAAATCAACATGCAGACCTGTTGATACCATATTGATGCTCTGGTTAAAATCTTTTGTGTATGTGTGTATGTGGTACGAGGGACTGAACCCAGAGGCGTTCTGCCTCCAAGTTACACCCCCAGCCCTTTTTATGTTTTTGTTTTGAAACAGGGTCTTGCTAGTTTGCTGAGAGTCTTACTGTGTTGCTGAGGCTGTCCTCAAGCCTGTGATCTTCCTGTCTCAGCCTTCTAAGTACTGAGATTTCAGGTGTGCACCACCACACCTGGCTCCTGGTTTAACTCTATTCACTTACTGCAAAACATGCACAGTTCTTCACCTACATCAGCAATTCTTCATCCACATCAGTTTTTCTACCCATTTTTATTTACAGGAGAAGGAGCCTATTACAGTCAGTGACCCTGGAGGTTGTTTTAGGTTAAAAAGATGGTTTCAGAGCCACACAGACCTCTACTTAATTAGATGTGTGACTTTTGACAAGTTACTTACATTCTTTATTTATAAAACTAGGAACTTACCTTTTGGGATTTTGTGACAAGATTTACTAATTCAAAAATATTTATTGAGCATCTATTTTGTGCCAGGCACATTTTCAGGCACTGAGGATACAGCAGTGAGTTAAACATCCCTGCCTGATAAGCTTGCATTCCAATAGTGGAGAACAGACAAAAAGCAAGTAAAATGCATGGGATGTTGGAGAGTGTTGAGTTGTATACAGGAAAATAAAGCAAGGAAGGGAGGTGAATATTGTGTTCATGATAGTGTTGCCATTTTAAATAGGATGATCCAGGAAGTTCTAAGATGTTGACATTTCTGCAAAGATTTCAAAGAAATGAGGGAATAAGCCATGTAGATGTCTGGGGGAGGAATAGTCCAGGCAGAGAAAGTAACACATGCAAAGGAGTGACTAAGTATTGTCCCTGATATGTCTGTGGACCAGCTGGGAGGCACGTACTGGGAACAAAGCTAGCAGCGGAACGAGCAGGAGAGATGAAGGGGACCAGACTGAAGAAGGCTCTGAGCACGGCAGCTGTTGGCTTCCACTCTAATGGGGGAAGCCATCGCAGAGGATCAGGGGAGTGATATGGCACATTTCAAATGGATCATGTTGCTGTCCCACTTAGAAAAGACTAGGAGGCGGAAGTAGGCAGCCCAGTTAAAAAACTGTCGAATAAGCCGGGCGTGGTGGCGCACGCTTGTAATCCCAGTACTTTGGGAGGCGGAGACCGGGATCCAGGTTCGCGGCCAGCCTCAGCTCTCTCTCTCTCTCTCTCTCTCTCCCTGTCTCTCTCTCTCTCTACTTAGTGAGGCCCTCCGCAACTTCGTGAGACCCGGTTTCAAAATAAAGTATAAAAAATAGGGCCGGGGGTGTAGCGCGGAGGTAGAACGCCCCTGGGTTCAATCCCCGGTACCGCAAAAAAAAAAAAAAAAAAAAAAAAACTGTCAAATAACTGAGATAGAGGTTAATAGTGACTTGAATTAAGATGTTAGCAGAGGAAAAGGAGTGGAGAAGTATTTAGATTCTGGATACATTTTCAAGACAGATAAATTACAATGTTGAGCCTGAGTGAAAGAGAGGAGTCAAAGATGGCCGGAAGGTTGTGGGCCTAAACAACTGGAAGGATGAAGATGCCCTTAAAAAGAACAATGTGTACAGTGCTTATCCCAGTATATGGTACCTATTAAGTGCTCCATAGAAGATGATCCCCTTCCCCCAAATTTAGAGGAAAAATGAAGGACTTTTACCCGATGTGCTTCTGTCCATCTCCACAAGCAAATAGAATGTTTCACCAGAATGACTATATAACAAAAGATACGTTTAGCTGGGTCATTGGGATTCTGGTAAATCATTCTGTCTGGTGGCCAAGAGTTTTATTCCCAAACAAGATAGAGCTTGTATTTTTCCATATGGTAATAGTACAGTAATGAGTAATAGCAAGTGTATCTGTGATAATAACTTTTTTAAATCAAAGGAAAAACTTACTAAATTAATGTTTCATTTTAAGGAAAATATGACTCTGTATGCCCATTTTCTCCTTTCAGGATGCTGCCTTATGGCTGTTTAGCAACAGGAGATCGCTCGGGCCTCATCGAGGTCGTGAGCACCTCTGAGACAATTGCTGACATTCAGCTGAACAGTAGCAACGTGGCCGCCGCAGCTGCCTTCAACAAAGACGCCCTTCTGAACTGGCTTAAAGAGTATAATTCTGGGTTAGTTTGTTCTGTTTAATTATTATTCAAACAAGTAACTATTCTCCCAGTAGAGATCATCAGTGTCTTAGGGGAAATATGAGTGTAATTTATTGCTTCATTTCAGGTTAGAATAGAATGGCACATAGCCCTTGCTAAAACCTTATGAATGGTTAGTGTTGAATTCTACTTCATCTAGATCAAATTTTAGAAGCCCTGCAATAAAGTTACAACCTAAAAGTTTAAGTATTTTTGAGGTAGCATATTTAAGCTTTTAAGTATATCAACTAAGCAAAGTTTCAAATAGATTAATTTATGATAGAAATAAATGAGTTTGTAAACTGTGAGCTCTCCAAACTAAAAAATACCCTGCTGAGAATTATGTCATTTATGTTTGTGATGTTGGACAAACATTAATGTATAGGAAATAAATTTCAGTGAGGGGAAGAGCTCTGCAGGTATTTTTGCTAAAGGCTTCTAAGTGAGATTCAGATGTTATTATTAGCAATCTCCAAGGACTTGCATGTGAGAGTCAGTTTCTAAATTTTGGTCTATGGCCTTGTCTCTGAAGGGTTTATATTTCTCACCTCTAATTGAAGTCAGTGACTTAAAATGGCCACAAGTGCAATACTTAACTCTTAAGTGTAGAATTCTCATCTTAGGTCAAAACTGACAAAAATGTTCAAAGCCCAGCATGATCGAGTAAAACCCATAGTTGCTTCTCACTTTAATGTACGTGAGCCTGCTCCCCTCCCACTGAAATGTGACTCTGGGGACACGGGATTTGAATGGCCAAGCCCCGTTTATCTAACGTCTCAGAAGCCAGCTCAACTCCCCTGCCTTTTGGCTGATGACGATGCTGTGCTCATGGGGTTTTGGCCCTTTGTGTTGTAAGTTCTCCTCACAATTAAGAAGAAAACAGGTGTGGTTTGAGTCTCATCCCACATATTTGGAAGCTAATGCCTTGGTTGTTCCTACTTTTTCTCTTCTTCAGGGATGACCTGGACCGCGCCATCGAGGAGTTTACCCTGTCCTGTGCTGGCTACTGTGTAGCTTCTTATGTTCTCGGGATTGGTGACAGACACAGTGACAACATCATGGTCAAGAAAACTGGCCAGGTGAGCTGCGTTGCAGGGTCTGCGGGGCCTCGGTGATGCTAAATCATCTTTGTCTTTCCTCCAGTCTTCCACTAGCCCTTGGTTCCTATACCATCCGCTTCACATATTTGTTTGCTTAAAGTTAGGTGGTAACTAACTTTAGGTATTTAGGTAAAGTTAGGTATTTATTTCAATGTTTAAAAATTATTGTGGTTATGTGTGTTGGGTGGGTACTGGGATTTGAACCTAGGGGTTCCCCCTGTGACCTACACCGCAGCCCTACTTTATATTGTATAATTTTGTAACGGTCTCACTAAGCTGCTGAGGGCCTCATTAAGTTTCTGAGGCTGGTTGCAAACCTGTGATCCTCCTGTCTCAGTCTCCCAAGTGCTAGGATTATGCACTACCATGCTTGGCTTATTGTGGTTATTTTAAAGTGGCCTATTCCTTTAATAAGAAACTTATTTGGGATATATGTATACCTAACAGAAGGAACAGGTGATGTTAGATGTATTAACTTTAAGGAATATAACCAGTGCTTAAAAAGAGCAAGGTGGAGTGTACCACATTTGAGTTATTTTCTCTTTTAGACCATCAAACCTAGCCCTTTATGGGAGTAGGGAGAAAAGTAGTATGAGTTATCCCATTTTAAGGTAGTGGGAGAAGCCAGGTCAGGTTATCCATGAAGAAGCACTTTATTTTCAAATGAAAACTTTCTGTTTTCTGAATGGGTTTAGCCACCCTTGCAATTCCCTGCAACTAGACGCAGAATGATAATCTCTGTGTGATGGTGAACTTTGGCCTTGGGTGGAACACAGAATTTTATCCCTGGGAGATTTGGGTGCTTTGAGAGTCGAGCCTCAACCCTGTAATCCTCCTGTCTCAGCCTCCCAAGTACTGGATTACAGGTGTACACCACCACACCCAGCTGTTTTTTAATGTTTTATAAAAGTATTTGGCTCTTTAAAAGTCAGGCATGTTTGTTATTTGGATGTGTTTTTCTTTTTAAAGATTCTCGTTAACTGTATGCAGTTCAGTATCAGGGTTATTTTTGAGTGTAAAAGAGCTAAGAGTATTAGAAATGCTCGCCCCTTGAGTGGCCCGGTGGGCTATGGACAGAAAGAGGAGGGCTGGGTGGGGTGGGTGTCGGGCAGGGGAGCCTAGGACTGCAGCGAGCTTGCCTTTCTATTTGCAACCATCACAAAAATGAGCGAAATTAAGTTCCATTTGCTTTCCAGCTCTTCCACATCGATTTTGGACATATTCTTGGAAATTTCAAATCTAAATTTGGGATTAAAAGGGAGCGAGTGCCTTTTATTCTTACGTACGATTTCATTCATGTCATCCAACAAGGAAAAACAGGAAACACAGAAAAGTTTGGCCGGTGAGTATCGCGCTCACACCAGGGGTGGCCACTGCGTCGCGTGTCCTTACAGAGGCATATCTGGATCTGGGAGATGATTCAGTCTGATAACAGGAGGCGTTGGGGGAATTTGCCAGTTAGATCCTTGTGCCAGTTCAGAAATGCTCAGGAAAGAGAAACAGTGCTAGTAATTTGAGATAAATTACTGTATTTTATTCCAATAGTATACCAACTTTTCTGAAACAATTATTTCAGAACAATTCTCTAAAACTATTAAAATATTTAACAATAAGATGCCGAGAGAACAGGTGTTCCGCTATCTTTCTGTGTGGAGAACAGTACGGGATCCTGGGTTCTGGAGCCAACTTTGTAACCTATTCTCCCTACTTGTATGTTCCCAAACATATTACTTGTTTTCTTGCTTGTGTTGCCTTATCTCAAAATATGGACAAAAATAATTTAATTTCAGGGCTCTTGTGGCAATTAGAGGTATATATCATGTGGCCAAAACAGTATATCCCTAACAAATGGTTGCTGTTACCATTTCTGGTTCTGCCTGGGTTTCTGCAGAACGTAGCTGTCTAGGTCCAGTTTTGTCTTTGGCAAAATAAGGAGCGTAGGATTGGACGGTCCTCTTGAATTACATCTTGAGGAGGAGCAGGAGGGAAGGCAAGGTGACAGGGAGGAGCAGTGCAGAAGCATCGCGCCGATGGGCGGGGCCGCATGAATGAGGTTAGCGCCTGGAACAGACCACGAGCCCAGAGCCCAGAAGTACGTTCAGAAAAGCTCACGATTAATTACTACTTGTTTACTAATCAGTTCTCAGGACTCATAAAAAGTAAAAGGCCTAGGTTGCTACATTGCCTTTTATCACAAGAGTTTCGATTTAGTTTTGTTTTTGAAAAATATATGCATGATTTTAGAGAACCTGATTAGTTTATGTGAATTTTAGTCCTAGGACAGTTTTCACAGAAGAAAAAATCAGCAATGAACCTTTAGTTGAGTCGCAGTGTTCCAGAGCTAATAGAAAGCCTAAGTGTGTCTTCTTGTTTTCCTTTATGAAATGTGCTCTCTCCCCTCTCACCCCACGGTGCTCTGGTTTGCTGCATCAACGGAAGGTTCCGCCAGTGTTGTGAAGACGCGTATCTGGTTTTACGACGACATGGGAACCTTTTCATCACCCTCTTTGCACTGATGTTGACGGCAGGGCTTCCTGAGCTCACATCAGTCAAGGACATTCAGTATCTCAAGGTACAGACTCCTTTGCCTTCTATGTTGGACTTTGTGGGCTCGGAGCTCAGAGCTGCCCATTTCGCTGGGCTCAGTGCCGTGCACCTGTAATCCCAGTATTTGGGAAGCTGAGACGGGAGTCACAGGTGCAAGGCCAGCATGTGGTAACTTAGTGAGACCCTGTTTGAAAACAAAAAAATACAAAAAAGGATGGGGCATGGTGACACACGCCTGAAATCCCAGTACTTGGGGCGGGCTAAGATAGGAGGATTGCAGGTTCAAGGCCACCCTCAGCAATCCTGTTTCAAAGTTAAAAAATTTAAAGGACTGAGGGTATAGCTTGGAGGTCAAATGCCCCTGGGTTTAATCCCCAGTACCCCCAGAAAAAGGGAGCTGGAGGCATAGCTCAGTGTTAGAACACTCCATGGGTTCTATCCCCAGTACCACCACCAAACAAACAGATCTGATTTCATTTAAATGTCCCAAAGGGCATGGAAAGTCATTTCCTCTGAGATGGTTTTTAACCAAGAGGAAAAAAATCTGGAAAGTTCGTATGAAGGAGCAATTTTGAAAAAGGCTCTTGTAATCCAGATGATTTTCTCATCAGTAAAAGGGGCAAAAAGAAGGCTGGTGTTGGGCTGGGGCCTTCTTACCCATGCAGGAAGACCAAGGAGAAGCCCTGGATGCCCCTTGCTTCTCAGCCCAGCCTTTCACTTGCCGGTATTCCTGGGCTTGAGGCATCTGACTAGAAAGCAGCCGAGTGAGAATCTTGGGATAATTATAAAACCCTTCGGTGAGGTCATGCTGTCACGCCCCATCCTGCAACTGGTATTCAAATAAGAACAGGAGACGCTCTGCCCAAGGGCACCTCTGGCGGATCGGGATGTTTGCACGTCTCTACTGAGGAAATAGAAAATCCATGTGTGTTTCTTCCCCCTTTCATTTTTAGGATTCTCTTGCCTTAGGGAAGAGTGAAGAAGAAGCACTCAAGCAATTTAAGCAAAAATTTGACGAGGCGCTCAGGGAAAGCTGGACTACTAAAGTGAACTGGATGGCCCACACAGTGCGGAAGGACTACAGATCTTAACCCTCAGCCTCGCTCCTAACGTGTCTGTTAGTTTTGTTTTGTTTTTGGTTTGCACTTGCACTAAATTGAATATGACCCTGCCAGAGATGTTATAAAGGGAATGAAATCCTGGGACTCAGAATTCAATTAAGAACGGCGCATCCCACAGAACCTAATCTGAGCAACCCCTGACGACCCCGTCTGCTTCTCAAATGCTTCCAAGACTCATCACGAATCCTGTCAACATGACGGATAATCATTTCCTGCTGACTTTGCACGCCAAGGAATGCTACTAGAGATTGATTTTTTTTAAGTGTTTGGTACTTTACCAGAAAGGTGTAAATACTTCTTTTCAGTGTTGTGACCAAGTGTTACCACTCAGCCAACAACTTACCCACGCCTGGGGGCTGGGCATTCTTCTTACTTTCCAAATAAGGCTTCAAAGAAAGTTGTCTTCCTTCCCTTTTTAAAAATGGTGTAAACTACAAATTATAATATAATTTGAAATTATGATTATTTTTGAAAAGAAATCTTTTAAACCTGTGGACACTCATTAATTCTTTTGTTAATATTTATTTACCATGATAGCATCATTCCACAGACTTGCTGAAAATCTACTGGTGAGGCAAATATAATATATATATAAATATGCTGCATATATATTTATAAAAATTTCTAGTGGGAGTTCTATATAAAAAGATGTTTCTTTGGTATTCTTCAGCCTGTGTTTTAAAGTTTTACAAAAAGCGGAGCTTTTTCCTCAGTTACTGTCCAGTTAACTGTGTGATCCAGTTCTTCCACTGCTTCTGTAAGGAGGCGCGTATCAATACAGTTTTTATATGGCATCTATGAAAGCGCTCACTTCATAGAGCATAACAATAACACTTGAGCAAATGTAGCCAAGAAAGCAAGACATGAAAAGGAGCCTATCTACGGAATCAACTCCAGACCGAAAAGTCAGTATTTTAGTAAAATGCCAGCTGTTCTTACTGTATTTATTAAAACTCGTAATAATGTGATTTTTCAAGGATTCGTTCAAATTGAAATGGTTTTACGCCACATGGAAATCTTTAATTTATTTGTCGAGGTACCATATACTTAGGGTGCTAGGTGGCGGACAGTGCTGACGTGTGCAGTGGGAGCCCTGGTCTGAATGTGTCTGTGGATGCCCCTCCGAACACTGCGACGTCCGGCAAAAGTACTGCTCCTTCTCCAAAGAATACCGGAGCTCTCCATCCTCAGCCGCAGGAGGAAGACCGCGAGGACCTGCCTGTGACTGGGTTTTCTATAGGAATTTTATTAAAGGTTGTTTAATTTTGTTGTCCTTCTCAATGTTCTCAGTCAAATAAACGGGTGAGCTGGTTTCGGCTGTTCTTGGGATGTGTGGGCTTCTTCTTTACAGGCAGCACAGGCCTTGGGAACTTGCCTCTGGGGCTCCGAGAAATGGCCGAGTCAGTAGACAGACCGCCCTGAGGAGCGGGCTGGGGCTCAGGGCCCTTCCCTCGCACGCACGGCCCCTGGCGACCTGGCCCCAGCTGGTGGAGCAGGGGAGGCCTCTGGGACCCTGGCAGGAGCCTGGGACTTCCGTGCCGTTGGGCAGTGCCCCGGCTAGGAGAGTGCTTCGTCAGTTACTTGGCATCTGAATCAAGGCCAGGCTGCGGCGTTCTTGGGCGTCACTAAGCTGGGGATCGGGGTTGGCCTCAGAACACCCCATTCTCAGGGCTGGTCCAGGCTCATTTCGCGTCCCAGGGAAAGGGCTGTAGGACAGGCTTGTTCGGGGATCTTTGTCTGGCAGCAGTCAATCCACTTTTCACTCAACAGTCGTGGTTTGGAGAGTGGCGCACTGTCGGGAAGAAGCGGCTGCCATTGTTTCTAGCAGGGTCTCCTCAGCCCCGAGGAGGGCCTCGATGAGTGCACGCCCGATCAGTGAGCGGGATGTCTTGACTGCACCTGTGTACCGGCAGATCCTGGACTTCAGGGGCCAACATTTATAACCCACCTCTGCCTTTGTGACCTGTGTAGGGGATGTTTTAAGTCCTCAGGGTCTGAGCTCCCTCCTGTATAAAGTGAGACAATTCCACCCACTTCTGGGGTGGGAGAGGCTGGGCTAAAACTAGGGAGAGGAACGTGTGCTGAGCCCCAAGTCATACAGACTCACTTCTGTCCCTGCTTCCCCCTCCAAGGCCACTGAGGGAAGAGCTTGGGAAGGAAGGCCCCTTCCAGGGCTCTGTCCCTGTCTCCTCTGGGGAGAACCCACTAGTGCTTTTTCAGCTCCGCCTTGTCCAGCCCACAGCCCTTTGACCCCTGACCTCAGCTAGGCAGCTGTAAGGGCCACTTGTCTATAGAAGGTGGACGATCGGTCCATGGGGCAGAGAGCAGAGAGGTGCCAGGACATGTGGCCCTGACTGTTGAGGATGAGCGGCTCTTAGGACGGAAGGGAGGGGCTGGAGTTCCTTGAGAGGAAGGCCTCTGAGCTGGGACTTCAAGGGCGCTGAAGCCAGGGGAAGGAGTAATGGAAGAGTAGCCTAGACAGGCATAACGTAAAGATCTAGAGGTGAGAGAAAGCTGGACTTGTGATCATGGTTGTGTCTGTCTTTCTCCAAGTCTCCTCAGCCTCCTCTGGTCCTTCTCCGTTTTCCTTCACATGCATTTACTCCAAGAGCTTTCTTACACTTCAAACCCCCTCTCGACATCAACTTCTCAAAGGACCTGTACTACTACATGTCCATAATCTATCTTTTTCTCCCTGTGTGCAAATGTCTCCTTAAATGACTCGGGCCCAGCAGAACTATCAAACTTGTCACGCACACACACGTTCCCATACTCCAAAGGCCAGACCCCTTGGCCACCCAGGACTTGGTGGTGGTACTTGGTGGGCATCCGATTATCAGGGAGCCAAATCATGGAGAGTGGATCTTTCTTGTTCTTTTAATGTGGTGTGTATGGTATGTATTTTGTGTTGCCATATTTATTTATTTTAATTAGACAAGAAATAGGAATGATTTTTAGTATTTTCTAGCTTGATTTTCTGAAACATTTCTGCCACCCCAAAATTAGAACTTCTGGCCCATAAAGTGTAGTTCTCATCTCCCACCCTTCACTGCTGGTGACTGAGGTGTGACATGGAAACCATTTAGGTCAAACACTGCCACCAATACTGTTATTTTTATTAGCTTCCATTTGCTGAATACTTACTATGTGCCATGCAGGGCTCCAAAATGTGTGTGTGCACGTGTGTGTGTGTGTGTGTGTGTGTGTGTGTGCATGTGTGTATATTATCTCATCTGATTTTCATACCAACTGCCTGACATAGGGGCCATTTGTAAGTGACATGCCCTGTGACTGCCCCCTTTGGAGCCCAGACTTGTGCCATGCTGCTTTTCTCTAACTCCCAAGACAGTGTTGTGCCACCAGAGCCCCTCAGCAATGGTGTGAAGCAAGGGATCCGAGAACAAGCAGGACTGACTGGTCTCTAATCCCCCGACCACCCACCCCACACCCACCTAACGCCTTTAACCACCCCTACTTAGCCCCGCTTTTAAAGCCCACTAGTTCTTGACCTTTAAATACAAGAGGGGAGCCAGGTGTGGTGGTGCACGCTTGTAATCCCAGTACTTGGAAGGCTGAGACAGGAGGATAGCAGGTTCGAGGACAACCTCAGCAAGTAGTGAGACTCTTAGCAGCCTAGCAAGACCTTGTTTCAGAATAAAAATTAAATAGGGCTGGGGATGTAACTCAGAGGTAGAATACCCCTGGATTCCATCCCCAGTACCACAAAATACATACATACATACATACATACATACAAACATGCAAATCTGTGGCTGCAGTTTAGGGGATCAATCACTACTGGAGAAGCTAATTCTGGGGATACCCGGTTCTTTTTCCCCTAGAGCAATTGGCCGAGGGTGGGACCCGTGTAGGATGCGCGGGGAGGGAGCCCCAGAGCTGGTTGCATTAGTCCGCCGTCAGGTCTGGGGGATGCGGCGAGCTCTGAGGTAGGCGCGATGGCAGTCTCCGCCGCCTGGGCAGAGCTGCTGGCCGGACCCTCACGCACAAAACCCGGACCTAACTGAAGGGATGGAGGTTTGGGGGTTGGGGCGCGGGAGGTGGCTGCTGGCGCCACTCGGACAACCCGCGCTGCGCGCCAAGGAGCGCAGCACCTGCAGCATCCCGGGAGGCGCGGCGCCCGGTTGCCTAGGCAAAGCGCCCGGTTGCCTAGGTAAAGCTCCCGGTTGCCTAGGCAACCCCCCCTCCCGCGCTGGCTGCGCAGTGCGCGCCTCCCGCCCAGGCCGCGTGAGCGAATGGCATCCTCCCGCCGAGCAGGTGCAGCGCCACCCACAGCCCCGGCTCCGGCCTCACGCGCCCTTTCTTCAACAATGGAAAGAGCGGCCGCCGTCCTCTTCCCAACCCCTTCCGCAGGGTGACCTGGTTACCTTCTAAAGTTCCCAGCAGCTTAAAAAATGGGATCTGCTGGACTTCGAGAGTCACGGCGCATCCAGACGACCAAAAAATGTCCATCAAGCCACGCAAGTCATGGGTGAACTTCTTAATGTCAAGCTCGTCTGAGAATAGGTTTTGTCAGTCCCTTAAGAGAGGTGACCTTTCTGTCTCAAGTTACACAACTGCTCCAAAACTTGTAGTTTAGGAAGCCAGTAAGCTTCAGCGTTTATTTACTGACAAATCCTGCTGGGAGGGCTTGATGCACGGTCCTGACTCTGCTAAATCCAAGTGGGCAGGGCCTGTTTTAGAATTACTGTGGGAGAAGCCGGGGTGGCCCACGCTTGTAATCCCAGTACTTGGGAGGCTGAGGCAGGAGGATCCGGGTTCGCGGCCAGCCTCAGCTACGTAGTAAGGCCCTCCACAACTTCGTGAGACCCGGTTTCAAAGTAAAGGATAAAAAATAGGGCCGGGGGTATGCCCCTGGGTTCAATCCCCGGTACCACAAAGAAAAGAATTACTGTCGGAGGCGGGTGTGGTGACGCACACCTGTAATCCCAGTACTTGAGAAGCTGAGACAGCTCAGAGGTAGAATGTCCCTGGGTTCAATCCCAAATAACACACACACACACACACACACACACACACACACACACAGTAATGTCACCTTCCAGAGACAGGTATGGACACAGATCTTGGGGACATATGAACCCTTCTTCAGGAATCCTGAGAATACTTGGGGCTTGGGGTAGCCTCATTAAAATTTGGGTGTCCTAGAATTCATGGATAGGCATTGAAAACCATTGGATGTGAAGATAACAGATCTTACTTTTGTGTCAAGCTGGTGACATAAACAGCTGCTCCATCGGTGACCCGACATCTTCCCTCACCTCCAGGGCGGCCCTGAGTTCCCGAGGCACGAGGGCAGCCCAGAGCAGTGCACGGTTTGCTTTTCCCTTTGTAGAACTTGCCCTTTTCTCAGCTTGTCAGGCGCTTAGGACAGCGTCCTGGAAAGATGGGGATTTAGCTGCCTTGATTGTGCGTCCAGACCTCTCTCCTGGGGTCCTGTAGAGAATGTGCGGGAGCCCGAGTATCGGGCCACCTCAGGTCGGGACAAGGCATCATGTTGGGGGAGGGAGCCAGTCCTCTCCCCACACTGAACATCCTGGGGACTTGGCCTTGGACCTGCTGGTCTCCAGAACCCCAGAGATCAAGTTCAGTTGTTATAAATCACCCAGCCTCAGGTATCTCAGGTATCTTGTTACAGCAGTGTGAAGGGACCAAGGTATTTGGGAATGCTTTCAACTCCCCTCCTGCGGGAAGGACGCTTTTGCTGACTATAGGATTCCTGGCGGACAGGTGTGTTTTTCATCACTTTGAGTCTGTCAACCCACTGCCTTCTGGATTCCAGGGTTCCTTATGAGGACCTTACAGGGAAATTATGATGATAGGCCTCTTCCTCCAGGCCCCATAGATGTTAGCAACGTGCCCTATGCTGTCTTAGGGAGTGGAGCATTTTGTTATAGTAACATGATGTGAGTGAAGCGCTACCATCCTTTGGACACCAGTCATTCTGAGTTGAAAGAAAAAAGAACTTGAGCCAGGCATGGTGGCGCACACCTGCAAGTCCAGTACTTGGGAGGCTGAGACAAGAGGATTACAAGTTTGAGGCCAGGCTTAGCAATATAGAGAGGCCCTCAGCAACTTAGTGAGACCCTGTTTCAAAAGAAAAAAATAAAACAGGGCTGGGGGCTGGGGGTGGAGCTGAGAGGTAGAATATTCCTTAGTTAATTCCCAACTAACACACACACATGCACACACACACAAAAATTTGATCCCTTGAATTTGGATATGATGAGGTCTTTAAAAGCCAAAAATTGACATCTCCCTGATTGCTAATGATGTTGAACCTTTTTTTCATGTAATTGTTGGCCTTTTGTATTATTCTTTTGTGAAGTGTCTATTTAGTTCAATTGCCCATTTCTTGATTGGGTTGTTTGGGTTTTTTTTTAGTGTTAAATCTTTTAAGTACTTTGTGTATTCCAGGTATTAGTCCTCTATCAGAGGAGTAGCTGACGAAGATCTTCTCCCATTCTGTAGGCTCTCTCTTTAGACTCCTGATGGTTTCCTTTGATGAACAGAAACTTTCTAGTTTAATGCCATCCCATTGATTAATTCTTGTTTTAATTTCCTGAGCTTGGGGGTCTTATTGAGGAAGTTTCTACCTGTGCCTATGTTGGAGTGTTGGACCTATGCCCTCCTTTAGTAATTTCATGGTCTTGGGTCCAATTTCCAGGTCTTTGAGACCATAATGCACCAATAAAAGTCTTTTTTAAAAAAGCCAAAAAATGATTACAGATTTTCAGACTCGAAGTGAAAAGATCGTTGAAGCATCCTACAAAATTTAATGTCTAACAAGTAAACGTCAGTCTCCATAACCCACAGAAGCAGAAAGCTTCCGGAGTCTTTATTCTTATTAAAGTGGGAAAGGTCTTGGAGGCCCAAAGGTGAGACAGCCACAGTGTGCCACGCCCAGCTGTGACGCCATTCCTTGCTGTGACCTCACAAGGAGCCTGTGTGAGGGGGCCTCCAGCCCTGGAGGCCCCCTCACACAGCCTGTCTAAGGCCCTGGCTGCTGCTGGGTTTTGTCCATTAGTGCAGGGAGCTCTTGGAGGTGACCCATGGGACTCACAGTTAGTTAGCTCCTGTGGCGGTTTGGTGGCTTTGGATCTGATTTGTGGGTTTAGGCTTTTGGCTTTGTTGGTTTTTGTGTGTTTGGGTTTGTTATTTTGTTGTACTTTTGTTTGTTGGTTGTTTTATTTGTACCTAGCATCGTTAGTTGCTGTTTCGGTTTCGATGAACAGTGTTAGGAGAGAGAATGCTAGGAGAGAGAGCACTTGGAGAGAGAGAGAGAGAGTTCTAGGAGAGAGAGTGCTTGGAGAGAGAGTGCTAAGAGACAGAGTGCTAGGAGAGAGAGAGAGTGCTAGGAGAGAGAGTGCTTAGAGAGAGAGCGCTTGGACAGAGAGTGCCAGGAGAGAGAGTAGAGAGGGGAGGCCAGGCCCCTCGGCCAGCTCTCCCTGTGAGGATGCCCTTGGGGCATTATGAGATCCTTAGGGACATTGGCGAGGCCACCTTTGTTCAGGTCAAATTGGCCCGCCATATCCTCACCGGGACTGAGGTGGCCATGAAGGTCCTGACTAAGGACAGGCATACGCTCCCCCTCGTTCTATCTGAATTGGATCTAATGAGGACTGTGGAGCACCTGAAGGTGGTCCAGCTGTTTTAGATCGTAGACACTGACAACTACGTCTACCTGGCGATGGAGCATGTGTGCGGAGGGCACTGGCTCACTGTGACCTGTATTATATGAATATGTCTCTGTGGTAGGCTTGGAAAGGCATATTTTAAAAGAAGTTGTCTAGCTGATTGGGTGAGACCCACAGGAGTCGCATTTAGTGTGAGATAAACATAAGTGCTACCCTGGGGAGGAGGGGAGGGCCCTTCAGGGACACAGGAGGGAAACGGCCCGGGGTCGGGGGTCAGGAAGGGCTTCCTGGAGGTGAGGGGCATTGGAGGCTGAGCACCTGTGGTTGGCTGGGAGCAGAGGTCTTGGGGACTCTGCTGGGAGGAGAAACGGCCTGCGTGGGTTTGGAGATGAGGCTGGGCCTGATGGCTAGGGAGCCGCAAGTGGTTCAGGGGCTTGGATTTCACGACCTGAGATGGCAGCGGTGGCTGCTGAGACTAGAGGCAGCATGTGTAGAGCTCACAGCGCAGCCAGAGAGGTGACCAGGTGCAGCCCTCAAGACTGACCTCAAACCTCGTGTTATAATTCATTTAAGTGCCTTCTTTATGCAGTATCGGATGCTCTTTCTAAAGGAAATAAACGCTCAGAAACGATGCTATGGCAAGTATGGTGAGCAGGGCGAGGTCTGTGATAAGCCTGCACTGAGCCAGGTAATCTCCAGGAGACAGGCTGATGGGTAGTGGAGACCCCCCCCCTTCACACCCCAACCCCATCCCTGGGAGCTTCGCTCTGCCCATCCGTGCTCCCCCTAGTGGTGGCCCGAGGAGTGAACGGGCCAGGACAGGCAGCTCTGGGAGCAGGCCTGGGACCTGGAATACCTTGGTGCATGTTAATCGTCTCGCTATTATGACTCTCTAGATCTTCCTTGCGGCCAACAGTAAGAGTTTCAGAAAGAAGCTACTTCCACAGGACAGATTTCATTAACTCCTCAGGGAAGCCTCTGGGGTAGGACGAAAGAAATGAGGGAGGACCCTCATCAACTGCACTTCACTCTGGGGAGCCTCCGGCACCCCCACCCCACCACCAAGCAGTGCGACAGTCCCTCCCTGGACCCCTGAGGAACCTGTGAACTCTGGGTCACACCTAGGGACATCTTTCTCATACACCTTCACTGCCCTGCCGGGCTGGGGCTGAGGACTTTGAGAGGGCCTGGGCTAGGCCTTATTAATTTTATAGTATTCCCAGCATCTACCCCAAGTTTCACCAAATTTATTTAGTGAGAACATGAATAAGCAGACCTTTAAACATTTATTCTGGATTAAGATCATATCATGGCAAAGAAAGGAGAAAATTCACCAAGCATTTTATTTAAAATTTACGGTACTGGGGATTAAACCCAGGGGCATTCTACCTCCAAGCTACACCCCCAGCCCTATTTTTTTAAATCTTTCTTTTGAAACAGGGTCTCACTAAGTTCGGGAGGGGATCTCTAAGTAGTTGAGGCTGGCCACAAACCCATGATTCTCCTGTCTCAGCCTCCCAAGTACTGGGATTACAGGTATGTACTACCATGCTTGGCTTTAAGAAAATATTTAAAAGATCAAATTGACAAACATAGCCAGGCTTTTTGTAAGTATACTTAGCCTGAGGGCTTGAGTTGGCGATGTTGTGATGAAAGGGCCATTTCGGGAGACTCCTCTGGCGGCGGCGGGCAGCTCATCTGGAAGCCTGGCTGGAGCCGGAGCCCGCCCCGCCTCAGCAGAAGGGGAGTGGGAGGCCCTGGAGCTGGGGCCAGAGGTCCGGGAAGCGGTCCTCCTCCCGCTCCAGCCCAGCTTGCTATTTCCCCTCTAATGATGCTGCCTTTCTGGCTCCCGCTTTCTGATGTCTGCTGTTCTTGGGGCACGGTGATGTTGGAGCTGAGTGGGAGAGAGCGATGTAAACAATTACCCAGAACCAAATAAGGGCTGCAGGAGAAGTGCCGGGAGGTGCGGGAGGGCTGGCTGACTCCAGCGGGGATGGTTCTGGAAGGTGGTGGCGTCTACACTGGACACTGCAGGATGATCTGATGTGACTAAGCCTCAGTCGTGGGAAGACTGGCTGGGCTCAAATCCCACCTCTGCCATCTACGAGGTGAGTTACTGGGACCGGCCATTGGGTCTTTCTGAGCCGCATTTGCCATCTCTGTGAAATAGGGATCGTACAGCCTTCTCCTCATAGGATTGTCATGAGGTTTGTGTGTGAGATCATGCACAGTCCTAGGATGCAGCTGTTAAAGCTTGCTATTGTTAATGTGTTGTAATGCAGAGTCACGGCATAGTCCATTCATCAGATAAAAAGCAATTCTATGAATGAAGACAGCATTGGAAATTACAGCTTTCTGGAATGAAGTCTAGCCATTTTCTAGTTAGCAGAGGGATTTGAGTAAAAGCCAGAGTTCTTTCTCCCTTCCTTCTTCCCTCCATTCCTTCCTTCCTTTCTTTCTTTCTTTTTTTTTGTGGTATCTGGGATTGTACCCAGGGGTGTTCTACCTCTGAGCTATACCCTCAGCCCTATTTTATTTTTTATTTTGAAACAGGGTCTCTCTAAGTTGCTGAGGAACCTTGCTAAATTGCTGAGGCTGGCCTAAAATCTGTGAGCCTCCTGTCTCAGCCTCCCAAGTACTAGGGTTATAGGTGTGCACCACCATGCCCAACTTACACACCATGTATTTTTTTTATTTTTGCAGTACTGGGGATTGAACCCAGGGGCATTCTACTTCCAGGCTACACCCCCAGCCCTATTTTTTTGTTCTTTATTTTGTAACAAGGTCTCACTAATTTGCAGAGGGCCTCACTAAGTAGCTGAGGCTGGCCGCGAACCCGGATCCTCTGGTCTCAGCCTCCCAAGTACTGGGATTACAAGCTTGCGCCACCATGCCCAGCTCAACCATGTAGTTTTAATTATTGAGGCATTGTTATATGCTTTAATATCTGTTAAGGATAGCATACATTTCAATGCCTTTTCTCTTCAGAATTTCCTTGGCTTATTTTGTTTACTTTCCCATCCGATTTTAGAATCAACCAGGCTGGTATTAAAAAAGTTGGACTATTTATTGAGGTGACATTAACTTTGTAAATCAAAGCTTTGATGATGCTGAGCATTCCTATCCAAGCATATGCTCTCTTTTAAGTCCTTTATAATGCTTTCAAGTTTTCTTCATATAAGTCTTGCATATTTCTATTTCAGTTTATTGCTAGCTGTTTACATTTTTGTTGCTATTAAAATAGGATGTTTTCTTTTATTATATCTTATAACTGGCTGTTGTGTTTTAAGAAAGCCATTGACTGCTACCTATTATTTTGTACTCTACTATCTTAAAGAGTTCTCTTGTTCGTAGATTTTTAAAATCCAAAACCAAATCCTTGAATTCCCCATCAATAAATCTGAATCAGTGGTGTTTAACTTCTACTTTCCAAATCTTAGAATTCTCTCCCATATGATTGCATTGACTTCCAATACAACATTAATTATACAAATTGTATCTCTACTACAATTTTAAATAATGGTGCTAACAGAGGGCATTTCTGACTTTGTTTCTGAATATAAAGGGATGATTTTAGTACAATGGTTCTCAACTTTGGCTGAACAGAAGAAAGATCTAGGAGCTTAAAAAAATCCCAATATCCTGGTCTCAACCCATACTGACTGATCAGAATCTCTGGGAGACAAGACCCAGGAGTCAGTACTTTCTAAAGCTTTCTAAGCGATTCCAGTGCAGCCAAGATTGCAAACAAATGTGTTCAGTGTTTTCTTGTTTAAGTGTGATGGTTGTTTTTAAGCTGAACTAGGTATATTTTATCATGTTAAGAAATTATCTAATGTTTTTATTATTTTTTACTAAAAATAGTACCTAAATTTTGTTGAATATAATTATCAGATTTTCTCCACAGAACTGCTATAATAATGAATTACATCATAATGCCATTGCTGCTATATTAACATAATGAGTGACACTGATGAGTTTCCTAATATTGAACTACACTTGCATTTCTTGAGTAGAACTTGCTTCATAACAAAGTATTCTTCTAAGATTGTGCGGAAGATTTTCTTTCTTCGATATCATACATGAGATGGACTTGCCATTATTTCGTGCGTGGAGAATCATTGACGGGGCGGCTTTGCTGCCACACTCCCGTTTTGTGCAGAATCTCGCACTTGTGCTGGGCTTTGGAATGGCCTCAGCTGCGCGGGAGTGGCTCTTCTCTGAAGCCGGCTGATTCCCGGGCGATGCTCCTGCCCCAGTGCTCTCCCGCTAGTGGAGGTGATGGAGGGGGGAAGCATCCACGAGGAGCTTTGACAGCCTTCCCTTTTCTTCTGTTGAGGTCAGTTAGTGTAGATTTTCTGTCTCTTTTTGAGCACTTTTGGGTACATTATATTTTCCTAAGAGCCAACTATTTAATCCAGCCAGTTTTTCAAATTGATTTTCAAAGAATTGAGTATTTTAAAAGATTCTTTTAATTTCCCTTGTTTTGGCTGGGTTTTTTTTTTTTTTTTTTTTTTTTTTTTTTTT
>PVJS01038007.1:0-19622 GCA_004027185.1 Glis glis
GAGGGCTTCACTAAGTAGCTGAGGCTGGCGGCGAACCCGGATCCTCCGGTCTCAGCCTCCCAAGTACTGGGATTACAAGCATGCGCCACCATGCCCGGCTTGTTTTTAATTTAATTTTTAAAAATTTTTTAATTTTAATTTTTTATTTTGCAGTACTGGGGATTGACCCAGGGGCATTCTACCTCCAAGCTACACCCCCAGCCCTATTTTTTATTCTTTATTTGGAAACAGGGTCTCACTAAGTTGCGGAGAGCCTCACTAAGTAGCTGAGGCTGGCTGCAAACCCAGATCCTCCGGTCTCAGCCTCCCAAGTACTGGGATGACAAGCATGCGCCACCATGCCCAGCTATCAACCTGGGAACTTCTGAGAAGCCACCTAGCAGGTGAGGCATATAGTCAACAGCTCTGGATGAAAAAAAAAAAAAAAAAGCTAAATGCCTGTGCTGGGGGGGAAAAAAAAGAAACGCCTCTCACACGCATAGTTGGAGCCGCAGAGCATTCCAGAAACACGTCGATTCCAATTTGGACCCCGCAGCTCTCTACACGTGACTCAGCTGCCGAGATGGGGGGCCTCCTTCCAGGGCGCTGAGCTCAGGCGAGGACTAAGTGATTGTCGCTATTCTGTCCGGCCACTTTTAGGGGCTGAAAAGTCACCGTGGCTCTGGATCACACACTTGATCCTGTCAACTCCATCAACAGGGTGGAAAGTTCCTGTGTGGGCACCGTTTGGCTCCGGCAGGACTAGGAATGGCATTTTCTGCTCACACACCCTCTCTGCGTGCACGTCGGGCAGACGGACATGCACAGATTGTCTTTTCAATGGACTGTTGGGGTCCATCCAGGGTGCTTATCATGGTAAGAGGACAAGATAATAATGAGGACAGTGCTCATGGCTGGTGTTTACTGAGCACTTACTACATGGCTGGCACTGTGGGACACGCTTTTCTTTGTCATCGAATCCTACGTCCGTCACCCAGCCTGGGGCTCTACAGCTCTCCCCATATTTACAGACAGAAGGCTAAGTACCTCCAGCTCCTGAAGTTGGAGCCTGAATGGTAAACATCCCTGCATACTGTTTAACCCCTGAGTCCCCTGCTCCTTCCTGAAGCTTCCATAAAGCATCGTCCGTCCCTCCCGAAGGTCCAATCTTTCCCCTGGTGCATGGGGGAAGCCATGGCAAACGCAGCACCCCTTCAAATATGACACGTGACCATCCCCGGCGGCCCCCCCCCTCGTGACTCTTCCCAGACCACAAAGCGCAATGGGGCCAAGGGGTTTACATTTTCACATTCAAACAAGAATTCCTGAGGGGGAAAGGGCATTCACGGATAAGCAAAAACCATTCCCAGCACTCAAATCCAAATTTCCAGAATATTACCATTCTGTCAATGTGGTGACTTGCGGCTCTGGAGCCCCGTGGGGACGGTCCCCGGGCCCATCTGTGACAGTCACCAGCAGGCAGTCAGCCTTCCAGAGAGTAGGACGGGAGCAGCCAGCCCAGCCTCTCGCAAGGAGGCCAGGCTGCTTTGTGCAGTTAGAGTCTCGCTGACAGGGTTTCAAATACCCTTTGGGAAGAGATGTGCAGACAGCACCGCAACCAGCCTCCAAGCTGCAGGCCCCGTCCAGCAGCCCGGCCGAGTATTCAGAGAGCGGGGCCCTCCCCGACTGCTCCCGCACAGTCACCCTGGAAACACATCTATCACTGGGAAAATCACCTATGCGCCTAAGTTACGCCCGAGCCCCCTCAGGACCCCGCGGAGGGCTTGACATCTGTCCAGATCATTTCCCTCAATGGGGTTCGGCCCAGCCCCAATTATTTATAGTTCCTAAAACTCCCACAGGACCCGACACAGTCCAAGATCACCCAACAAAATGTAACGGGATTAAAAATCTATCTGGTCGCCTGACCTCCCTGGGGGATTAGGAATGCAAGGATTGTTTTTTGGGGAAATGGAGAGGGGGAAGAAGAAACCAAGTCCACTCCGTGGAGAGCCCGGGAGGGACGGGAGTCATGTGCTTCGGCAGGCTCTGCAGTCACCATTTCGAATCTGAGAGCTTCGGCTAAAACTAAACCTTTACCACCGAGAGCCATTTCTCCAACTGGAAGCCTGGGCTAAGTCCCCCTGCCTCAGCCAGCGCCACTAATGTTTCTGCTGTCATGCTCTGCAATGACAGCGGGCTGTGAACGCTACCAGGTGCTTGGTTTTTTAACCCTTTCTCCCTTTATTATTATTTTTAAGAAAGGTGTGCTTTCAGACAAACGCTGCTGGTTAAGTACTGAGATTCACACATTTCTTTGCCAAAGATGACGGTCCCCCCCCAAAAAAAATACACGACCTCGCCAAGGTACTATCCCCCCTCCCCCCGTGCAAAGAGCCTAGGTCCTTTCTCATCCTCCCTAGAAGAGACGCCTGATGTTTAATTTGGGAATTAGCAAATTTCTTACCCAGCTCCAGGGAGGATGAGCCGCCCAGTCTCTGGAGGAAGCTTCTGTCACGGACCCTGGAGCTTGTCACCTGCCCCAGTTCACTCTCACCCTGGATCTGGCGTCTGGGGATCCAAGCAGAACCTCAGGAAGCCAGACCATCTTCTTGGCAATCGCCTTAGCACATCGGAGCCCCCCCTGAGCCGGCAGCAGCGGGCTTAAACCCCAGCGGCTCTGCGCTCCCCGGGGAAGATGAGCTTGCTGACGCAGACCCGGCCGGGGGCTCCACCAAGCCGGGCACAAGTGTGACTTCTTCCCCTCCTCTCCGATCGCCTTCCGGAGAACCCCAGTTTCTTCACCCCAACTGAAGAAGTCACAGACCCCTGCCTCGGCGTCAGCGACTGATCTGGAGCCAGACCTCCTCCGGGGAGACCAGTCAGCTGCTCGCACCGCCCAAGGCAGGGAACCAGGAAATGCGCCGCGCGGCCAGAAAATAATAATAACTGTGGGCAGAGTAGCTGGCGTGCCGGAGGAGTCTCAGCAGCAGAGCCAGCATCCTCCGCATGCTAATGAGGCCGTGATGTCAGCAAGTCAGTCAAACATCTGGCCGTCCCAGCCCCGCCGCCCAGCCAGCCCAGAGATTTATTTACATGTAAATTAGCCTCACCTTCCAAATCAATAATGCCCCAGCCAGGGAGGGGGAGAGCCCTCTGCCCCGGCCAGGGGCAGACTGTGCAAACCAGCACCGAAAAAATTCACAGGGAAGGAGAGAGGCTTTAAAGACACACGGCTGGGTTCATTTTTTTTCTTTTTTGCCCCCTTTTCTTTCAAAATCAGTTGTGTGCCAGAGATCAGAGTCGGGCACAGTTATCAACCAGAACGTCTGTTTCAGATTATATACTGCACCGCCCAGCCTGGGATCGGCTCCCTCTCCCTCTCTCTCTCTCTCTCTCTCTCTCTCTCTCTCTCTCTCTCAAAGCCAAAACTGCACCCAGCCTTCAAATGCTCGACTTTGTTTTTCTTTCTTTTTCTCGCTTGAACTTTCATTTCGGGGTATCAGCTGTTTCTCTGGCTGAGACCATTTTGAGATTTTGCAAACATGGGTGGCCAGTGGAAGTCCCCTTCCCTCGAGACCCCTGGCCCCAGTTCCAAGTAAGCACCGGAGATGACACTTCATAAAGGTCCCAGGGCTCCTTTGACCCTCAGAGTCCCGCCTCTGCCTCCCCTTCCTTAATGGACAGGTTAGAAAACAGAGGTTGGGTAGAGAAGAGACCTGGCCAAGGTCACACCTGGGTTTTAGCAAGGTAGGACCCGAACCCACATGTACTGGGTCTCAGCCGGGGGCTCCTTTGAATACCCTGGGGTCAGCAATGTCCAGCTTCCTGCACCACAAAGAGGCCTGTTCAAGGAATCCGGAAGCGGGGGAACTCTGGCGGGCTGGCTGGTCCTGGGTTTGAATCCTGACTTGACTCTTACTAGTGGAGTGATCTTGGGCAAGTAACTGGACTCGTGGGGTCTTTGATGATCTCGCCTGTACTACTGGCTCAGAAAATAAGCATTTACTAAGCACCTACTGTATGCCACACCGTTCCAGGGACTGGGTACTTCTAGCTTCTGCTCTTGCCGAGCTTCTAGATTAAAAGCGCAATCAATAACAGAAAGTACAAATATTGAATGGAACTCTGCGGACGATTGACACAATGCCACACCGTCAATAACAGCTATTTCTGATATTTTGAATGAAGTCAGAAAAAAATGCCCAAAGTACTGCATCCAACTAGGATGGTTGTTGCTCTTTTCCTCTGAATATGTCCATGGTCAATTTTTTTTGGGGGGGGTAGGGGGTACTGGGAATTGAACCCAGGGGCATTCTATCTCCAAACTACACATCCAGCCCTTTTTATGTTTTTTATTTTGAAACAAGGTCTCGCTAAGTTGCTGAGGGTCTCACCAAGTTGCTGAGGCTGGCCTTGAACCTGTGAGCCTCCTGTCTCAGCCTCCCCAGTATTGGGACCATGGTCACGTTTTTCTGGCTTCAGATAGATTGTTCTGTCGGTGTTGCCTGCTGTCTCCTGGGCCAGGGGAGCAGCAAGCTTGAGCCCTGTCTGGTGTCTGGACTTGGCCTTGATAAGGAGATGCTGTGGGCAAACGTGCAGGGGGAGGGGGCGGGGGGAGAGGTGCGGTCCCTCATGCATGGAAGCTTCTGGAAGGACAAAGCAGCAGAGGCTCCTCGCCCACACTCCCCTGATGAGCCCTGCCCCTTCAGCTGAGCTCCTGAAGCTTCAAATGAATTTCTTTGTTGGCTGTGGGGAAGTTAAATTATGTCTTTTGTTGTACATAATTGTATTAATAATGCTTAATAACTTCTTTCAGAAGCTTCTCTCTGGTTCACAGAAGACCTTTCATGGTGCACATCATGGGACCTGGAATGACTTTTCACCATGAGAAACGGCACGAGCCAAAGTCTCAGCTCTCCATCCCCCGGGAGCCGGAGGGGCGCCAGAGGAGGGGATCAGCCCCCGTCCTCAATCTCCATCAGAAAGTCAATCAACAGCCGGGTGTGTTGATGCACATCGGTAACCCCAGTACTTGGGAGGCTGAGACAGGAGGATCACAGGTTCAAGGACAGCCTCGGTAAGTAGTGAGACTCCCATTAATCTAGCGAGACCCAGTTTCCAAATAAGAAATAAAAGCTGGGCCTGGTGGCGCACGCTTGTCATCCCAGTTCTTGGGAGGCTGAGACTGGAGGATCCAGGTTCGCGGCCAGACTCAGCTACTTAGTGAGGCCTCCGCAACTTAGTGAGACCCTGTTTCAAAATAAAGAATAAAAAATAGGGCTGGGGGTAGCTTGGAGGTAGAATGCCCCTGGGTTCAATCCCCAGTACTGCAAATAATAATAATAAATAAAAAATTAAAATAAAATATGGCTGGGAGTGTAGCTTAGAGGTAGAACACCCCTGGGTTCAATCCCCAGTATCCAAAAAATAAAAAAGGCTGGGGGTATAACTCAGAGGCAGAATGACCCTGGTTCAATCCCTACTATCACCAAAAAAAAAAAAAAAATTTTTTTTTAATTTTTAAACAGGGTCTTGCTAAGTTGCTGAGGCTGGCCTCAAAACTTTGATCCTCCCATCTCAGCCTCCCAAGTACTGGGATTATAGGTGTGTGCCACAGAGCCCAGCTTAAAAAAAAAATCAAAATTTCAAGTACAGTTTCTACTGAATACATATGGTTTGGCACCATTGAAAAGTTGAAAACTCATCAGTCAGTTGGTTTCAGAGAAGAATCATCCGTCTATTTCTGGGCTGGACAGCCGCTTCCTCTATTCATTCTCGTAACCACTCACTCATTTCAGAGTTCTCTCCATTTGTCAGTCACCATGTTGGGCCTTGGGGACATTATGGTGACCAAGACAGATACAGGTCCTGGCTTAAATGAGCAGAGTGTGCTAATGAGAGGGGAAGACAATTAAGGAGTGATCCCAGTGGCATGTGATGTGTGCTACGGTCAGGCATGTGCAGAGCCCTGGGGGGGGTGTGCTGAGCCCCAAGAGGGGGTGTGCAAAAGCAAGCAGGTGTGCTAAGCCAGGTGATTTCCACCCACCAGGTTTGCACCAATCACCAACATAGGAGCCATCCAAAGTGATCACTCACGTGACAAGTATGTTCCTCCTGGAGGCTTTCTATGGAACACAACTCAAAAACAGGCTGCTAGTTTCTTCTTTTCTGTGTGTGTGTGTGTGTGTGTGTGTGTGTGTGTGTGGTACTGGGGATTGAACCCAGGGGCGCTCTACCTCTGAGCTACACCCCTAGCCTGATTTTATTCTTTTTTTTCCTGCTTTTTTGTGGTACTGGGGATTGAACCCAGGGGCATTCTAACCCCGAGCTACACCCCCAGCCCTATTTTTTATTCTTTATTTTGAAACAGGGTCTCACTAAGTTGGGGAGGGACTCACTAAGTAGCTGAGGCTGGCTGTGAACCCGGATCCTCCAGTCTCAGCCTCCCAAGTACTGGGATTACAAGCATGAGCCACCACACTCGGCTTATTCTTTTATTTTGAAACAGGGTCTCAACTTAGTTTCAGAGGACCTCACTAAGTTGCTGAGGCTGTCCTCGAACCTGCAATCCTCCTATCTCAGCCTCCCAAGTACTGGGATTACTGGCCTGTGCCACCATGCTTGGCTTGTATTTATTTATTCTTAGAATTTTTTTTTTTCTGGTACTGGGGATTGAACCCAAGAGCATTCTACCTCCAAGCTACACCCCCAGCCCTATTTTATTCTTTATGGTCTCATGTTTCTTAACAACTCAAGTTGCTGTGTTACTAAGCTAAGTGGCTGAGGGTCTCACTAAGTAGCTGAGGCTGGCCTTGAACCTGCGATCCTCCTGTCTCAGCCTCCCAAGTACTGGGATTACAAGTGTGTGCCACCATGCCCAGCTGTTAGCTTTATCAACAAGGTGACACAACAGTAACTTGGGAAATTTTGGAGGCCCAGTAAAGAGGACAAAACCCACACTGTGTTTTCAAAAAAAAAATAAAAATGAAAAAGAGAGCAAAATTCCACATTCATGAGAGGCCACATCCTGGGGTGGGGTGGGGATGGAGGAACAGTCATGAAATGCCCCAGGGAGCAGTTACTAAAGGTCTGTGACATGAGATCATTCTCTTTGGGACCCAACACACTGGGACTAGGGGACAGGGACGTCCAACGAATGACCGTGGTGGCTGCACCTGCAGAGGAGGAGAGACAAGGAGGGTGAAGGGTAAGATCAACAGTGAAAATGGGCCAGAGAAAGTGACTTCAGTGGGGTCCCAGGTCAAAAATCATTTGACTATTTTGGAATTAAAAACCAATTAGCTAAGGGGAAGCAGGACACGAAGTTCAGAAGCCATAAATAAAAAGCTGGCTGGAATGGCCAAGGTCGATCTGAGCGGCAAGGGAGGGTGTTCCAGGCAGCAGGAAGAGCACCTATATGGGGGGCAGTGTTGGCAAACATGGAGGATGAAGAGACTCGTCTGCAGGGGCACGAGAGAGCGGAGCCCTACCAACGCGCGGATGGCAGGCCGCGACAGAGGCAGCGCCACACACGCGGGAATATCAAAGCGTCTTTCCACGCCAGCCAGCATCCTGCAGAACCTCGTTAGAGGATTATGGGGAAAGGTTAAGTGAATCTCCGCTGGTCAGCTTGCAGAAGAGAGGGCGAGAGATGACGAGGACGGCGGCCTCCCAGCGGAGGGCTTTACGAGGAAGGAGAGAATGAGCAATTTTTAATCTCCATTCCACAGGCATCGAATCGGAGGAATGAATTTTAAAAGAAGTGAAGAGGCATTGCACCTGGGCCTGAGGAAGATTTCTGAGCTGCACCTGTGGTGCGCGCCTGTAATCCCAGTACTTGGGAGGCTGAGACCGGAGGATTGCAGGTTTGAGGCTAGCTTTTGCAATTTAGGGAGACCCTGTTTCAAAATAAAAACATAAAAAAGGGCTGAGGGTGTAGCTCAGAGGTAGAATGCCCCTGGGTTCAATTCCCAGTACCAAAAATATAAAAATAAAAAAATAAAAGACTTTTGAATACCGTGATGATAAGAACTGGAATGTATCTCTTGGAAAAATGATGGTATTTTGGTTTTTGGAAAACTTTGAAAAGATAAAAACAATGCCAGTCCTCGCTGGCTTAGTTAGTACATTTTGGTCTTGCTATTATGAAATCTTAATTACTCTAAGGGATCTTACCAAATTTCAAGCTACTCATCTAATAAGTTTCATTTAAATTTATTTTGGTTTTAAAAAGAATGTAGTATGTGCTTGTGCTTTTCAAATAGTCTACTCAAGAGTGGTTCTCTGACATAATCCACTAAATTAAATGCAGGAGAAGTTGGCAAAGAATCATCCCATTAGCAGGGAAAGACCACTTGATGCTGCAGTAACAAACAAGCCCAGATCTAAGTAGTTTAAACAAAAGAAGTGCTGATTTCCCACTTGGGCAAAGTTGGCCAGATGTACCTCCATTCCTAGCAGCGACTTGAGTCTTCCTTCTCGAGTCTTTCTGATTTCAGCCCATAATTGCCACGTTATAGCAACAGAAGAGAGAAGTGAATGGGCTCTTGCAGGATACTACTTGAAGATGAACAATATCACTTTGATTGATCAAACTGGTCCCATGACCTCCTCCAGCAACAAGGGGGTAGAGAAGTCCATGCCCAGGAAGAAGAGAAGAAATAGAGGAACTGCACTCATGTCTGCTCTAGCTGTCAATTTTTATTTGTGTTATATAAAGACATCAAAAACAAAACACAATCTATAACACTTTTAAAAACAAAGGGTTGTTTAATGTGCAAAACAGACCCTGATGACAGCCCTGAATGAACGAAGGCCAAAGATCAAAGCTGCATCTGTCTCACCCCAGCAGGGATAACACAAAGCATATAGCCAGGATTATTATTATCTTTCAAGCAACAATATCCAACCCGAATAACCATACAGAAAATACGTACCCTAAATGCATGAAACTTCTAAATTGCAGGTGGAGATGCAGAAGGCACCCAAAGGATGAAGCTACCTTTGTGGAAAAAGGATGCTCAAAGGAGATATCCTAGCTGGACATGGTGGTGCACGCCTATAATCCCAGTACTTGGGAGGCTGAGACCAGGTTTGAGGCCAGCCTCTGCAACTTAGCGAGACCCTCAATAACTTAGCGAGACCCTGTTTCAAAATAAAAAATGAAATAAAATAGGTAGAATAAATAGGTAAATAAAATAGGTAGAATACCCCTGGATTCAATCCTATCCTCAGCATCTCCTACTGGCCACTTTTCCAATTCAGATTTATAATCTGCCTCCAGCAAAGGGCAGAATATTGTCATTGAAAGAGTCCAATGAGCCGGGTGTGGTGGTGCACGCTTGTAATCCCAGTACTTGAGAGGCAGAGACTGGAGGATCCGGGTTCGCGGCCAGCCTCAGCTACTTAGTGAGGCCCTCCGCAACTTTGCGAGACCCGGTCTCAAAATAAAGTATAAAAAATAGGGCCGGGGGTGTAGCTCGGAGGTAGAATGCCCCTGGGTTCAATCCCCAGTACCGCAAAAAAAAAAAAAGAAAGTCCAACAAAAAGACATGAAATCAACGCTGGCTCTCTTACCTGCTAGCTGCAAGACTTTGCTGACAACAGACACCTTACCTCCTCTAAGCCTCAGCCTCCCCATCCCTGAAATGAGACATCAACCTACAACATGCTTGGGAAAGATTAGATGAACTGAAGTATAGGAAGTTCTTTGTGGAGAACCTAGCACATGGCAGGTGTCAAGTCAATATTACGTCCCACTTGATTTGCAAAGAAGAGAGTAAGAAGGACTCTTGCTATTATAAATCGTAAAACTGTATGATAAAATACGGATGAGTTCCCCCTCTGCGAGAAGAAACAAAACAAAACCAAACCCCTTTTTCCTTGGCCATGTGTAAAGATTCTATATTATGCATGCTTCTCTGATCATGGACATTTCTAAATCTGGCACCCTTTAAATCCCAGAACGGGGCCTTCCTCGCTTCCCCATCATCTTAGGAATCTGCCACATTTCATACATTTTAATTATTCTTGATCCCAATAATCAAATGCACCAAATTTCAACACAGCCTTTTATCCCCCTTTAATTACATTAATTAAAGTAGGAACTATGGACAAGCTAGACTGTGCGTATCGAAATGAAAGACTGCTGAAGATCTTGCTCCCTTCCCTCCCCCTGAAAGATTAAAAATTGCGCTGATAATTTCAACGGGCTTGCCACCGCGCATTTCCATGAGAATGTCATTAAGCTGGTGAGATGCGCTCACAAATAGTTCTCCCTTAGACAAAGAGAGCCGCGCTTATTAATGGGCAGCTTTTGGAAACTATTAGTTTTTTTTTTTTTTTTTGCAGTACTGGGGATTGAACCCAGGGGCATTCTACCTCCAGGCTACACCCCCAGCCCTATTTTTTATTCTTTATTTTGAAACAGGGTCTCACTAAGTTGCAGAGGGCCTCACTAAGTAGCTGAGGCTGGCCGCGAACCTAGATCCTCCGGTCCCAGCCTCCCAAGTACTGGGATGACAAGCGTGCGCCACCACGCCCGGCTAAACTATTAGTTTTCATTCAACAGCTGAGGGGAAACCTGGATTTTCTCTAGGTGAAGCGCTTGGGAGAACAAGCAAGCGCTGCATAGGGAAGTGTTGGTTTTCTAGTCCTTTCCAAATGCGGGCACTCAGGCTCCTCTCACACGCTTCTCCTGAAAGGACATGGGCAAAACGAAAGACATTCTAGAAAAAAGACTGGAAACCCTCTGACTCATTGAGTAGCGCACTCACAGCAAAGATCTGCCCTGGGAAAATTAACCTGGAAGACGACGTTCTACGGATGGTCAAGCTGATGCGCTGTTTTTCTCCAGGAACGAGAACCTAGGTGCCTGGTATTTTACGTATTTCCTCTTGTTTAGTCCTCCCTACCATCCGAAAGTGGAGCTTTGATCGTCCCTTACCATGCACACCAGAACTCTGAGGTCCAAAGAGGTTGAAAGAATACTATGAGGATCCGGAGCTGAGATTTGGTCCTGACTCTGATTACAGAACCCATTTTCTTTTTCTTAAAATTCGGAAACAGGGTCTCACCAAGTTGCTGAGAACCTCACGAAGTTGCTGAGGCTGGCTTCGAAAACCTGCGATCCTCCTTTTTTGCGATACTGGGGATTGAACCCAAGGGCTTTCTACCTCTGAGCTACACCCCCAGCCCTTATTTTTTATTCTTTATTTTTAAACAGGGTCTCACTAAGTTGCGGAGGGCCTCACTAAGTAGCCGAGGCTGGCCGCGAACCTGGGTCCTCCTGTCTCAGCCTCCCAAGTACTAGGATGACAAGCATGCGCCACCATGCCCAGCTGTTAATTTTTTACTTTGAAACAGACTCATGCTAAGTTGCTGAAGGTCTCCTATAGTTGCTGAGGCTGGCTGCACACCTGTGATCCTCCCAGGTGCTGGGATGACAGGCGTACGCCACCACGCCTGGCTTATTGTCAGACTTTTAACTCATTCGGCAAGTGTTCAGCAGCTGGCAGGCCACTGGACCACCAGCTGCAGAAAATAGAATGATGAGCAAAATAAATAGTGCCATCCTGCCCTCTACCAGCACTCTAGATAGAGAGGGGAGACATTAAGCCAAGTTGGCGCGCCACCAACCACTGCTGTTGAACTAGGACCCGGAATGAGAGCGAGCTGGAAAGCTAAGGCCACACATCTCAGAGGGAAACACTGTGTCCTACTTAGTACAAAGAATCATTCCAATCCAGAGGGGACTGTCTGTGCTTTTCTCTGTTTGTTTGTTTTTTTATTTCAAATGCAACTTTTTTGGTACCATGGATTTAACCCAGAGGCATTCTACCTCTGAGCTATACCCTCCTTCCTTCCCTCCTTCTCTCCCTCCCTCCCTCCTTCCTTCCTTCCTTCCTTCCTTCCTTCCTTTCTTTTGCAAACAGGGTCTTGCTAAGTTGCTGAGGCTGACTTCAAACCTTCAATCCTCCTGTCTCAGCCTCCCCAAGTCCTGGGATTACAGGTCTGTGCCACCATGCCCAGCTTTCTCCGTTTTTAATAAGAAATTATTTGCAACATTTCACTCCCTGTGCAATTGCTATACACCTGGGTTTTGGAGGAAGGTTGAGAATCTCCGAGCTGGAAGAAGAAAAATGGGCTCCGGCCGGGCGTGGTGGCGCACACCTGTGATCCCAGTACTTGGGAGGCCGAGACAGGAGGACCCAGGTTCGCGGCCAGACTCAGCTACTTAGTGAGGCTCTCTGCAACTTAGTGAGACCCTGTCTCAAAGTAAAGAATAAAAAAATAGGGCTGGGGGTGTAGCTTGGAGGTAGAAAGCCCTTGGGTTCAATCCCCAATATCGCAAAAAAAAAAAAAAATAAAAAGGGCTGGGGGTGGAGCTCGGAGGTAGAATGCCCCTGGGTTCAACCCCAGTACCAAAAAAATTTTTAAAAAAGTTTGATGATAACTTTTCCTGCCTAGAAATTCAGGTGTCTTCCCAGATCAGCATCTCTCTGCTCATTTTCACTCGGGCATGTTTTTTGAGAGAGGGACAGGAAAGAGGATGGAGCGACCCTCTCTGGACCACGCCTGAGCTTGGCTTCAGGAGGCCACATCCTCCAGGTTCCCCACTATGGCCTGGCTTGTCCTTCTTGGGCCCTCTCTCCAGCTCCTGTCTCCCTGATAGCTCAATGCTGGAGCAGCTCCGGGCTGGGTCCAGGGACCTCTACTCTCCTCTGTCTTCATTCACAGTTTAGATCTGCCCTGGGGCCGCAAACAACACCTTCACTCAGACACTTCAGACCAGTCGTTTCCCACGAACTCAGAGCTTACGTATCCACCCGCCTGTGTCACATCTGCCTGTGGCTGTCTGCAAGGCTTCACAATTGACACACCCACACCATGTCTCCCATAGATCGGCTCCACCGGCTCCACCCGCGGTCTTCACAATATTAGCTAATGGCAACTCCATCCTCCCTATGAATAGAAGGCACTTCTTTCTTTCCATCCATCCATCCATCCATCCATCCATCCATCATCTACCCATCCTAGGGATTGAACCCAGGAGAGTTCTACCTCCGGGCTACACACCCAGCCCTATTTTATTTTTTGTTTAGAAATGGGGTCTTGCTAAGTTGCTGAAGGTCTTGCTAAAATGGGAGACTGGCCTTGAACCTGCGATCCTCCTATCTCAGCCTCTCAAGGACTGGGATTAGTGTGCCGCCACGCCCAGCTTCCACCTCTGACTTCTAATCCAGTAGTTGGCCAGCAACACCTCAAGGCCCAAATGTGGTTTGCGTCCTGTTTTTACAAACACAGTTTGGAACACAATCATGCCTATTCACTTATGTTGGGCATCCATGGCCGTGCTCATGCTACAGTTAAGTAGTTGCAACAAAGACCAGGTGCCCTGCAAAGGCCAACACATGTACTGTTTGGGCCTTGACACTAAAAATTTTCCAACCCTTGGCTAATCCTATTGACCCTACCTGCAAGATGTATGATGCAGAATCCAACAAAGTTTCTCCACTTTCGTATAGTCCAAGCTGCTATGCTCTGTTGCCTGGATGGAGATACAGGCCATCATCAACTCTCCCCCCCTTCTTCCTTCCCTCCTCCTCTTCTTTCTTTTCTTCCTCCTCCCCCTCCTCTACCTTCTTCTTCTTTTTTGTAGTGGAGATTGAACCCAGGGACATTCTACCTCCAACCTACACCTCCAGCCCTATTTATTTATTTATTTAAATTTGAAACAGGGTATGGGTAACTTGCTGAGGCTGGCCTGGAACCTGTGACCCTCCTGTCTCAGCCTCCCAAGTAGTGGGATTACAGGTGTATCTCACTATACCTGGTTTGTACAGATACACATTTTATTCATCCACTTATTAATTGGACATTTGTATTGTTTCTAGTTTCTATTACCAATAATGCTACATGAACATTCATTGTGATGGTCACATTTCCATCACTGTAACAAAATACCTGAGAGAAACAACTTATAGGGAAGAAAGGTTTGTCTTGGCTCATGGTGTCACAGGTTTCAGGCCATGTTCGCTAGGGCCCATCGCCTTGGACCTGGGATGAGGCAGAATGTCACGGTGGGGAGCCCCTGGCAAAGCAGAGCTGCTCACCTTGTGGTGTTCTGGAAGCGAGAGGGGGAAGGTACCAGGACTCCGATATCCTCTTCCAAAGCCCGCCCCCACATGTCGTGACTTCCTTCCACTCAGTCTTAGCTCCTAGAGTTCCCACAACCTGCCAATACACCATGATCTGGGGACCAAGCTTCCAACACATGAAGCTTTGGGGGACACAAGATCTAAACCATAACCTTCAGGTAAACGTTTTTGTGGGAAAGCAGGTTTTCATTTTTCTTGGACATGTATCTAGCAGTAGAATTGCTAATTGATCAATGTGTGCATGTATACTTCTACCACCCTGAAACTCATCAAGATGTATGATTACAGCCAGGCGTGGTGGTGCATGGCTGTAATCCCAGTACTTGGGAGGCAGAGACCAGAGGATCCGGGTTCGTGGCCAGCCTCAGCTCTCTCTCCGCGCCCCCCCCCCCATCTCTCTCTCTCTATCTCTCTCTCTCTACTTAGTGAGGCCCTCCGCAACTTCGTGAGACCCGGTTTCAAAATAAAGTATAAAAAAAATAGGGCCGGGGGTGTAGCACGGAGGTAGAACGCAATATGGGTTCAATCCCTGGTACCGCAAAAAAAAAAAAAGATGTATGATTACAATGCACCAATTAAAAAAAAAAAGAATTGCTAGGTCACATGATGGATCTATTTTTAACATGCTTAGGAATTACCAGTTCTTCAAATTGGCTACACTATTTTACATCCTCGCTAACAACATCTGAAGGTTCCCATTTCTCCACATCTTCACCCAAAGTTGTTCCTGCCTGCCGGCTGGATGACAGCCATTCCAGTGGGTATTCATGGTATCTCACGGTAGTATTGATTTGCATTTTCTTAATGACCAGGTGTTACACATCTTTTCATGTATTTGCTGGCCATTTGATAACTTCCTAGAGGAAATATATATATATATATCTCCAGATTTTTCACTGATTTTTAAATGGGCATACCTACATTTTTTGTCATTGAGATATAAGACTTCTGTATATATAATGGACATACATTCTTTATAAGATTTATGGTGGTTTTTTTTTACAGTACTGGGGATGGAACCCAGGGGCATTCTACCTCTCAGCTCCACCCCCAGCCCTATTTTTTATTCTTTATTTGGAAACAGGGTCTCACTAAGTTGCAGAGGGCCACACTAAGTAGCTGAGGCTGGTGGCGAACCTGGGTCCTCTGGTCTCAGCCTCCCAAGTACTGGGATTACAAGCGTGCACCACCACACCCGGCTTCAGATATATGTTTAAAAACATTTTCCTCTATGCTGTATTTTATCTTTTTTGAGAATGTCCTTTAAGTACAAAAGCTTTACTTTTTTTTTTTTTTTTGCAGTACTGGGGATTGAAGCCAGGGGCGTTCTACCTCCGAGCTACACCCCCGGCCCTATTTTTTATTCTTTATTTTGAAACAGGGTCTCACTAAGTTGCAGAGGGCCTCACTAATTAGCTGAGGCTGGCCGCGAACCCAGATCCTCCTGTCTCAGCCTCCCAAGTACTGGGATGACAAGCGTGCGCCACCACGCCCGGCTCAAAAGCTTTACTGTTAATGAAATTCATTTATCTATTTTTCCTTTCTTTCAGTTGTGCTTTCTATGAGTATCCACTTAGGTCTCTGCCAGGACTGCAAAATTAGCCATTAGTCTTACTGAGGTTCCCTTGTATGTGATGAGCTCTTCTCCCTTGCTATTTTCAAGATTTTCTGTTTATTTTTCAATGTTTTGATTCTGCTGTGTTTGAGTGTGTCTCTCTTTCAGTTTACCTACCTGGATTGCATTGGCTTCTTGGGTGTATAGACAAATACTTCCCATCACATTTGGGAAGTCTTTCACCAATATTTATTCAAATATTTTTTCAGTTCCTTTTTCTCTCTCCTCCTCTGCCAGTCCCATTATGCATATGTTGGTGTGCTTACTGGTATCGCCCATTTCTCAGAGGTTCTGTTCATTTTTCTTCAGTCTTTTTCTCTCTGTTCTTTAGTTTGTATAATCTTTTTTCAGTCTACTTTCAAATCTGCCAATTGTTTCTTCTGCCAGATTCAATCTATTGTTGGGAATCCCTGCAGTCCACTTTTCATTTCAGTTATTATACTTTCCAACTCCACATTTTACATTTTAAAAATTCTTTTCTAAAAATTTCTCTTCATGGACATTCTGTACTTGATGAGACGCTGCAGTTATGCTTTTAATCCTTTAGACATACTTTCCTATAGTTCTTTGAACATACTTATAATAGTTGCTTTGAAGTTTTTATTTGCTAAATCCTACATTTGGGTCCCCTCATGGGTATCCAGCCCACCCCCAAACTTGTGTATAGCTTACACATTTCTATTTCATTGCATGTTTTAAAATTTTTGTAGCCAGGCATGGTGGCACACACCTGTCATCCCAGTCCTTGGGAGGCTGAGACAGGAGGGTAGCAGGTTTGAGGCCAGCCTCAGCACCTTAGTGAGATCCTCAGCAATTTAGCAAGACCCTGTTTCAAAATCACACACACACACACACACACACACACACACACACACACGGGGCTGGGGGGTGTAACTAAGAGTTAGAACGCCCCTGAGTTCAATCCTCAGTACCCAAAAAAGTTACATTAAGAAATGGACATTATAGATAAAATACTGCCGCAATTCTGAACACTGACCGACTGGTTCATCAGGCTGTTGACTGATGGAGAAAAGCAGCAAGTGTGCTTCTTGCTTATTCATTTAGTAACTAGGAAGACAGACAGAGGAGTGGAGTCGGTTCTCCTGCAGCGTGTAGTCTCCCAAGCTGCTTCTCAGAGGGCAGGAACACAGCCTCCATGAGCAACTGGGCTGGTCCGGATCTATGGCTACCACACCCATGCTGTTGGCCCGCGCTAATTGCTAGTTGATTGTTCTATTGTTTTGGACAATACCCTTTGAAATAAATTACTCAAAGTTCTGGTCTGATGAAAGCAGAGCTTCTTGGCAAGGGCAGGATGGTGCCAGTCTTTGGAAGCTGCCCCTCCCTAGGTGTAACAATAGCCTCGACCAGGAGCTAATGGAGAAGAAAACTTGCTTTGGCTGCGCACTGCTCCCAGAGTGGAGGTTCCAGCACCTGATCTGTACTGGGAGGGATGAGGGAGGCCAGTGGGCCCGACTCATACACCAGATTCTTTCCTACCAAGATTTAGGACATTTTCTGGTCTAGATGGTTCCCCACTGGCTACATGTCCTTGGGCCAATTTCCAGAAATGATTGTTAAATGATTGCTTTTAAAATATATGTTAAAGCCAGGTGTGGTAGCATATGCCTGTTATCCCCAGTACTTGGGAGGCCAAGACCGGAGGATCTGGGTTCATGGCCAGCCTCAGCTACTTAGTGAGGCCCTCCACAACTTAGTGAGACCTTGTTTCAAAATAAAGTATAAAAAATAGGGCTGGGGGTGTAGCTTGGAGGTAGAATGCCCCTGGGTTCAATTCCCAGTACTGCAATATATATATATATATATATATATATATATATACATATATATATATATATATATATTAAAGCCAGGTGTGGTGGCACATGCCTGTAATCCCCAGTACTTGGGAGGCTGAGACAGGAGGATCACAGGTTTGAGGCCAGCCTCAACAACTTACTGAAACTCTCAGCAACTTACTTAAGAACCTGTTTCAAAAGAAAACATACAAGGGCTGGGGGTGTAGCTCAGAGGTAGAATGCCCCTGGGTTCAATCCCCAGCACCACAATACTTACATGTTATTAATTATACATATATTATTAATATCATTTTCAGCATAGTTATTTGGTCCAGTTGAAGGATCTACTGTGTTCCTCACACTGCTGGGGGCCAGCGCTTCCTACACCACAATATGTTTTGCTTCTTGATGTTGTTTTAGGGCCTCGCTGTGGAGTTGAGATGTCTGGGTTTCACCTGCCTTCTATTCCCCCAGCCCAGGAGGACGCCTGGTACACAGGACTCCCTCACTATAGTCTGAACAAATGCACGTAAGAGAAAATGCCACTGTCCACGGCCCACGCACGCCACGGCCGACCGTGCGCCGCCACAGCTGATGATGTATTCAGGTTATGACAATGATGAATAACTGCAGATCTTTATTTCCACATAAGATTTTTTTTTTTTGCAATTTCCTCAGAAGATGAATGCAACCCAGGGAGATGGTCACACCTGTTAGATTCATCAGGCTGGTGAGTGATGGAGAAAAAAGAATGAGAAGTAGCTATAGTCTATCTATCTATCTATCTATCTATCATCTATCATCTATCTATATCAAACTGCTGTCCCGGATTCTGCCTTTGTTCCATGATCTTAAATATTCCATAACGCCTATAAATAGCTTCTTACAGAGGGCATCTAATTTATCTTTGTTTGAAAGAGAAAAGTTCTCCTGTCATGGAACTCGCCCTGGTAGCTGAATCAAGAAATCAGTGCTTGGAGCCAAGCACAGGGGGCGCACGACTATAATCTCAGTACTTGGGAGGATGAGACAGGAGGATCACAGTTTGAAGCTAGCCTCAGCAATGTGGCGAGGCCCCGTTTCAAAATAAAAAAGAAAAAGGGCTGGGGGTATAGTTCAGAGATAGAATGCCCCTGGACTCAATCCCCAGTACTAAAAAAACAAAGTCTGTGCTGTGATTCTTGCTGCCTGTGTGATGCTGGGCAAGTTACTTAACCTCTCTGTTCTTCCAAAGCTTTCTCATAAAAACGTGAATAGTGGCAGTAACTGTAATATTTTTACGAGGCACTCTGTAGTGTCTGACATATCAGGAACACTCCCTAAGTTTTAGGTAATATTATCTGCAAAACAGTTACCATAGACCTGTCCACCCTCCATGCAAGGGTGTTCTGTGCATGTAATGAGAGAGTGGCTATTATGGTAGATTGCTTTGTGATGTACTGTGCAAAAGTTACTTTGTTAGAACTACAGAACTAAGTACCTCTGGCTTGCTAGGTTAAAAAAAGTTCCCTCCTTTTTGGGGGGTGGGGTAGGTTGGCACTGGGGAGTGAACCCAGGGGCATTGTACCTCTGAGCTACACCCCTAGCCTTTTTTTATTTTCATTTTTTGTTTTGAAACACAATCTTGCTAAATTGCTGAGGCTGGCCTCAAACCTGCGATCCTCTTGTCTCAGCCTCCCAAGCACTGGGATTAAAGGAGTATGCCATGGTGCCTGGCTCCCTTTCTTCTTTATTTCTTTCCTGGTCTCTTTTTTTTTGTGTGTGTGTGGTACTGGGGATTGAACCCAGGGGCATTCTACCTCCGAGCTACATCCCCAGGGCTATTTTTATTCTTTATTTTGAAACTGGGTCTCATTAAGTTGCAAGGGCCTCACTAAGTAGCTGAGGCTGGCCTTGAACCTGCGATCCTCCTGTCTCAGCCTCCCAAGTACTGGGATGACAAGCATGCGCCACCATGTCCAGCCAAAAGTTAGGGAATTGCATTTTTTTTTTTTTTTGGCGGAACTTGGAATTGAACCCAGGGGCATTCTACCTCCGAGCTACACCCCCAGCCCTATTTTTATTCTT
>PVJS01038008.1:0-19602 GCA_004027185.1 Glis glis
TCCTCCTCCTCCTCCTCCTCTTCCTTCTTCTTCTTCAGATGGAGTCTTTTTATGTTGCCCAGGCTGGCCTCAACACTGTGATTCTCCCACCTCAGTCTCCCACAGCTAAGACTACACACACCACTGTACCCGGCTTCAGGTTTCTTCTAGTAGGAAATGGTGTTTCAAGAACACATGCAGCCAGGCGTGGTGGCACATTCCTGTAATCCCAGTACTTGGGAGGCTGAGAAAGGAGGATCCAGGTTCCAGGCCAGCCTCAGCAACTTAGCAACGTCCTGTTTCAGAATAAAAAATAAAATAGGGCTGGGGGTGTAACTTGCAGACAGAATGCCTCTGGGTTTAACCTCCAGTGGGGGAAAAAAAAGAAAGAAAAAAAAAGAGCACATGAGTACAAGGAGTGCTTATTGCTCACTGAGCAGGTCATTGTCTCTAGACCTCTTCAGAGGACAGAGCTAAGAAGTATACTAACACACACACAAACCATAAACACATGTATGCTGAGGCAAAACACCTCAAGGGTTCAACAAAATTCAGTTATTGGGTGTTTTTTTAACTTACCTGTTTGTTTTGTATCTGTATCTCCTTTCTTCACACTGAAATTCCTAGTTCTCAAGGACACAGAGTAATAGAATTTGACTCTATAATTACTCAGGTACTGTGTTCCATACGGCACTCTCAGAATGACAGTAGTAATACTGCCACATCACTGTAATTATCTTGAACAGCTAAACTTTTTGGAATATCTTTTTCCCATTTTACACCTCCCTTTTTTAGTTATACTGTATCTTTATCTTCTGATCACTTGGCCGTTTCATTTATCACTCTCCCTTTTTTACCTTCATTTTTATCTTAGTTTTACAAAGCGCTATGCTTTGTCTTCCCCATCTGTTCTATTTTGATGTCTGTTAAGTCATTTTAGTCTTTTGAAGACTGTTCTCTAGTAGATTCCTTGGGATGACCCATGAGAGCAGTATTTCCCGAGTTCTTGAAGTTGGTAACAATTTATCTATTATATTTCAAAGTCCATTTATAGACATAAAAGGCTATAAACTATTTGCTTGACATTCTATTTTTTGATTATCTTAAATATGTCATTCCATTTTCTTCTGGCATAAAATGTTACTTTTGAAAAAAAAATTTCCTTTGGTTTATAAATCACTTGTTCTTTTTGTCTAGATGCCCAAGGGAGTCTTCTTTTCTTTTTTAATGTCCTGTAATTTTACTAAAATATGTCTTACAGTTAGCTGTTTTAGATTGATATTCTCAAGTACATGGTATATAGTATATACTTAAAATATAGTTTTGAATCTTCATTTCCAGGAAGTATTCTTGAACCATAGTTTTTTTGTGTGTGTGTGTGTGATACTGGGGATTCAGCCCAGGGGCATTCTACCTCTGAGCTATACCCCAAGCCCTATTTTTTATTTTTATTTTGAAACGGTCTCACTAGGTTGATGAGAGTCTCATTACATGCTGAAGCTGTCCTTGAACCTTTGATCCCCCGTCTCAACCTCTCACATACTGGGATTATAGGCATGTGCCACCATACCTGGCTAAACCAGTTTTTTTTTTTTTTTGTGGTGGTGAGAATGTAGAAAGAAGTAGGCAGATAGGGCTGCAGGGCCATGGTGGAAAAACTTCATTTCCTGAGAGGCAGTAGGTGCTAACTAACTACCAAAACTCCTAAAGAGACCAGGCCTCCCAAATGTCAAGTGATAACAAGATTAAATGCCTCCTGAGAGTGACCAGAGCTTCACAAAACTCCAGTTGTTCCTGATAAGCAATCCCAGAAGATTCCCAGGAGGGTCCAGGAAACAGCGTCTGGAACCCCAACCAAGAGAAGGAAACTCAAAGAAGGACACTATGCAAATCCCGGGAACTGCCTCTGAGACCCCAACTGCAAAAGGAGACTCAGAAGTACATAAACCCCTAGCCCAGCCACTCTGGTCGGGTTTTCCTGACGCAATCCGAATTCCCCGTATGGGCCACCACTTGATGCAGTCCTGGAGTTCTGACCAGCAGAGTCCAGGAAAGACGACACACAGACACTTCAGTACAGATGGTGCAGCTTCCTCTTTATTCTCTTCTCTCTCAGCTTCCTCTCTCGCTTCTCATCCGCCATCCCGCTTCCTCTCTCTCTTAACATCGGCATCCCGCTTATATTCTGTACGAGCAACCCCTCCCCAATCACGCCAGAAGCAATCCTCCAATCACACCTCTCTCACGCCACGTACACGCAGGCCAGGCCGCCTCTCATAGGCTCTCCAGCATCAAGCACGCAATGAGCATGCACCAAACGTGTGCGCTTCTCAACTGCGCATGTGCTAGGTCTGGTAAACAAGCGCGGGTCACGAGACTTGGCAGCCTGCCACGGCGCCATCTTGGCTGGCTTGATCGAGCCCAGCTTCCCATATTTTCCCACACAGGAACCCCTCTCTTTTCTCTCTCTCTCAGGTAGCATTGGCTTTGGAAGAAAGCGGTGTGTAATGATGGAACTTGGCCTGGGCAACTTCCGGGTAGTGACCAGAAGACACCTGCTGGACATGGAGGCTGACCGAGGCACCTAGGGGGGTGGCCTGCACCTCTCTTCGGCAGATCACATGGACTTTGGGAGAAGAAGTTTGCAATTGATGGCGCGTGGCTTGGTCTACTCCCAACTAGTGTCCAGAAGGCAGCTGCTGGATGCCAGGGTCCCCACTGCCTGCAAGGGTGATCTGCCTCTTTTTCCCGTTCCCCGTTCTCTTTACAATAAACTCCTCCCTTGCCTTTCTGTTGTCCCTGAGTGTCATTTTTTCATACTTCATAGACAAGAACTCTGGAAAAGAAATGTCCGTTTCACTGGGAATTGAACTCAGGGACATTCTACCTGTAAGCTACACTCCCGGCCCTATTTTATTTCTTATTTTGAAACAGGGTCTCACTAAGTTGCAGAGGGCCTAAATTGCTGAAGCTGGCTGCAAACCTGCGATCTTCTTGTCTTGGCCTCCCAAGTACTGGATTACAAGTGTGCTCTACCACATCCAGCTTCAACCATAGGTTTTTGTATCTATTTTATTCTCTTGTTTTTTTCCCCAAGAACTCCTATTGTCCATATATGATTTTTTTTGTTATCCTCAATATTTGTCACTTTTTCTTAAGTCTTTTTTATTTTTCGTTATGTTTTGATTTAAAGTTTTTTACTACTTTCATCGATTACTGTTAAGACATTCATTGCTGAGTACATTCATTCCTGTACTCTTTCCTATTTAGATTTTTTAATTATTTCTGAAAAACTTTTCCTTTTAATTTTTTCCTGAGTTCTCGCTGAGCGTTTCTAATTCTGACTTATGCTGTTCTTTCATATCTAGAGTCATCATTATGAGCTGGCAGTGGTATGTTGAAGTCTTTACAGAGCATCCACTGTTTGGTTGTCCTTCTGCAACCAACTTTTCTGCGATTACAATTCCTTATCTTCTGGGAATCGACTCTACAACCTGTGCTCATACCCTTGCTTGGGAGATGCTGTGTGCACTTATCTCTGCCCACAGTTATTGGTGCCAGGTTGGGCAACTGACTCAATCTAAGTGTAGTCCTATGACTTTGTTCTAGGCCTTAAGCTGGACCTCCTTCCGAGAGCCTGTTGGCTGCCAATTTGTTTCACATGTGAAGAAAGCTATTCTGCACTGTGAGAAGAAGGAGGCCTAAATACTAAGAGAGGCAGAGACGAGGGTGGGGAATGAGTTTCCGACTGTGTCTTAGGTCACAGTTATTCACGAAGCTCAGCTCTTTCCATGACCTTCCCTAACTTGCTTGTTCTACTAGATAACTATCTTTTCATAAAATTTTCCTATTTGCATGAGCATATTGAGTAGCGGTCTATTAACAAAAAGATATCTTAGGCCGGGCGTGGTGGCGCACACTTGCAATCCTAGTACTTGGGAGGCTGAGACCAGAGGATCAGGGTTCGCGGCCAGCCTCAGGTACTTAGTGAGGCCTTCCCCAACTTCGTGAGACCCGGTTTCAAAAATAAAGTATAAAAAATAGGGCCGGGGGTGTAGCTCAGAGGTAGAACACCCATGGGCTCAATCCCTGGAACCACAAAAAAAAAAAAAAAGATATCTTAGAATGTGTTTATATTCTTCTCAAATAATAATTGAGCCCAGACCATGGTAAACTCTTTTGAGCTCTGTAAGAACCATATTTTTCTTCATTTCTTTAACATTTTGATAGTTAATACTTTTGCTCAGAGTAGATAGTCTCATTTAAACTCCTTTCCTTCAGAGTATTCCTGCTTCTGCATCACAGACACCTTTGACTCTGAGTGGAGATGCTCTTTTCCATATCCGTGTTGCTCTTTTTCGTGTTGTCGCTTTGTGTTTTCCTTCTAGGTTCTACATGAGTTTTTTGAATTTGCTATTCCACCTAATTTTCTTAATTCTTTGCAGTGTCTATTCTGTTCTTTACTGTTTCCAGAGCAGATTTCCATTATGGTACTACATTCTTTCCTCATTTTAGCTACTACCCCGTCTCTCTGCCTTTATTGCAGCCTATTTTTAAAGAATTTTTTATTTTGTAGTGATGTCTGCTCCTGTTTTAAAAGAGCCTCTAAAAGAGGCTCTTAGATCTTTGTCAGGAGATTGAGTCTTGGAAAATTCTTATATCATTTTGAAGAAAAGAATTTTCAGAGCACTGACCTCTCTCTTGGTCTTTAGGGAGATCGCTCCTTTCCTACTCCTCCCCCAGTGTTTTCTTTCGCTTAGGTCTTAGTAGGGGTCATCGTTTATTTCCTGGATGCTCTCAGTGACCGGGGAGAGAGCTATCCAGGATGACACTTTCCAACCAAGTTAAGTTTCCTTGGTCTCCGTGGCAGTTCATTCGGCAGCTTTTCTCATAGATCTAAACCTGAAGGTCCGGATGTAGCACTTTACTTTTTTGTGTGTGTGTGGTAGTGAGGATTGAACTCAGGGGCATTCTACCTCCGAGCTACACCCCCCAGTCCTATTTTTATGTTTTATTTTAAAACGGGGTCTCACTAAGTTGCAGAGGGCCTCACAAGGTTGCTGAGGCTGGCCGCAAACCTGTGATCCTCCTGTCTCAGCCTCCCAAATACGAGGATTACGAACGTGTGCCACCACGCCCGGCTTCAGCACTTTACTTCCGTTCTGTTTGTGATGTCTGACTGGCATTCATCAAATATGACTGTGCCAGTACTAAAGTGACTGGTGCCTCGGGCTGTGCCAGGAAGCAGTGTCGGACGTGGAAGAGCGCGCCCATCAGTGCTCCCTGTTCTCCTGTGTCTGTTTTGATTCTTTTCCAAATGCAAAACACCTTAGGATCTATCTTAGTGTCCTTTCTACTTCCTACTAATGGAATAGAAAAATGAAAAGAGGAAAGAGCTGATGGAGGTGATGTAAGGGGAGGATAGAACTCTGGCTATTTCTGTAAATAATTGTTTGCCCCTATTTTTTCCTATTTTTAGTACTGGGAATTGAACTCAGGGGCATTCTACTTCTAAGCCTCAACCCTATTTGTTTATTTAATTTTGAAACAGGGTCTTACTAAGTTGCTGAGGCTGGCCTTGAACCTGTGATCCTCCTGTCTTGGTCTTCCAAATACTGGAACAACAGGCATATATCAGCACACCTGGATGTTTGCCTCTTTTAAAAAAGATTTCCAGCCACTGAATTCTGGGGTTAGGTATACAAAGAGGAAATAAGTCCATCTGTGTGTGTGTGTGTGTGTGTGTGTGTGTGTGTGTGTGAGAGAGAGAGAGAGAGAGAGAGAGAGAGAAAGAGAGAGAGAGGTAGAGTGAGAGAGAACATCTTTTGGTTCTAAATCAGATGATATGGTAAGAGTCCAATAATTTGCTTTTTAATCTATCATCACTGAAAATGCATTGAAGGGAAATTGCCTGGAAATTTTGATATGTCTTTTTATTTTTATTTATTTTTTTACTGTTAGTTTTTGTTTCTCTGTTTTATCTTCATGGATATTTTAACGGGAGACAGCAGACCAGACCACCTCATCTGTATCTATGTTTCTTATTAAGTTTTATTTGATTTGGGGGAATTATACTAGTGTTTATGAAGGAAAAAAAACCTCTATTAGTAAATTCAATAGAAGCATGTCTATATTTTTATTGCCAAAGACAATAAAATAGAGATTGCCTGTGTTTCTATAGCCTAGCCTCTGTTTGGAGCAGAGACTGTAGCACGGGGATGAATAGTGTAGACCATGAAGTTGGACAGACCTGTCTAAATCTAGGTGGCACCACTTTCTGTGACTTTGGGCTCCTTCCTCAACTATTCAGAGCCTCCCATTTTTCATGTGTAAATGGAAATAACACTGCTTTACAGGGTTGCTGGGACAAATGCACTTAGCGTTGTGTTTGGCATATCATAAATATTCCATGGATTATAGCCATAACTGACTATTACAAGAATGATAGAAGATAGTATAAGCCTTGTTAATAAGATTAAGTGTTACTGAGTATTTTTAGACAATGTCTATGATAAAGACATACTATATGAATTAAAATATAATTATTTTACCAATATACTAGAAATAATTTTGTCCTACACAACTTACTCATATATATCAGCGTGCAAACATGTCTCTAGGCAAATTCTGTTGGAATTGGTCATTAAGTATTCCTGTACAGAGGTGGCAATGGATTTGCACATAGTACATTTCTAAAATAAAATTGTAAACCTGCCTTGTCTGCAGGAAGATACTGATCTCTTTTAAGAAAGTAAAAAGCCCCCTGTATTAGAAAGAAAACAAAAAGTCCCCAACAGAAATACTAAGCTGCTTTGCACTAATCCCGTGGAGTTTCCTTGGACACCTGCTGAGGGGATAGGTCTGACTACAGAGCACATCAATGAAACAGACCAGCAGAGACATGGCTCACAGGTTTTGGGTTCCAAGGTCATAAGGCTTTGTCCTGGCACAGAATGACAAGCATTATTGATCAAAGAACATGATGTGAATCAAAAGTGGCACACTGTCGAAAACAGAGAATGTATTTACTGTTGGTAACTTCACCAAACCAGTTCATGTGCCAAAAAAGTTACTAATCATATCTACCTACAGCCAATTCTTGATTATATAGGAATGAATTGTGGAATCTACAGTTTAGCTGTATTTTTGCATGTTTCCCTTTTCTTCCCTTTCTTCTATTTCATAGTTTGTTCACTCTACCCATGGAGTAAATCCCCTTCCACAATTCCATAATTCTAATTTTACTCCTGATAGCTACTTGTATAAGATATATATATATATATATATATATATATATTTTTTTTTTTTTTTTTTTTTTTTGCGGTACCAGGGATTGAACCCAGGGGCGTTCTACCTCCAAGCTACACCCCTGGCCCTATTTTTTATCTTTTATTTTGAAACCAGGTCTCACGAAGTTGCAGAGGGCCTCATTAAGTAGCTGAGGCTGGCCGTGAACCCGGATCCTCCGGTCTCCACCTCCCAAGTACTGGGATTACAAGCGTGCACCACCACGCCCGGCTTGTATAAGATATTTTTAAAATGGAAGTTTGAAACTATAATCTTTAACAGTGTTATGGTTTGGATCTTTAATGTCCCCCAAAGGCCCATATGCTAAAGGCTTGGTTGACAGCCTGTGGTGCTGCTGGGAGGTGGTGGAGACTTGAGAAGGGAGGGCAGTGGGAGGGAGCAAGGCCACTGGGGGCATCCCCTTGATGGGGATATTGCATCTCCAGCCCTTTCCTGTCTTTTTTTGCTTCCCAGCCACCATAAGGTGAGCAGCTTTGCTCTACCATGTGCTCCCACCATGATGCTCTGTCTCACCAGAGGCCCCAAAGCAATGGAGCTAGTTGATGATGGACTGAAACCTGAAACCAGGAGCCAAAATAAACCTGTCCTCCTCTAAGTTGATTTTTTCCTCAGGTATTTTGTCACAGTGATAGAAAACTAACAAACCAGGGTATTGAAATATGTGGATTTACTTTGTTTGAAACTATTGTCCTTATAAAAATATAAATTTTAGGTGGTGTATTTAGAAAGAGAAAAAAAAGAGAAAGAAGAAAAATTTTAGCAAATGCTAGGTTGTAAAATAGCAGTGGACCATCAGTTAAAGAAGAATGGTTGATTCAAATTAAAGATGCCTTATATAGTAGGGCATTATCTAGAACGACTCAGATAGAATGGAAGGAGAACTGGGCAGTTCACACATGAGTTGATACAGATTCACGTGTTCAACAGGTTCTAAGGGCCAGTTACTAGGTGTGTGACTTGCGGCAAGTCCCTTGTAATATCCCTGAATCTCAGCATGGTTGTGAAATGTGGTACAAATATAAACTCCACTGTGATTATATAGATTCTTTTAATGAGGCATCTGAGAAATTGCAGGAGTTTAACGTTTAAAACATTACAGTAAATGAGACCTTTGCTTAGAGAAATTAAATGTGGGTCTTACAGAGCAGACACAGTTCTGAATGAGGAGAAAGGCAGGATAATGTAATGATATATTACTTTACAGAGCCAGACTGCCTGGGTTTGAATCCCACTTCTACCATTTACCTGATGTGTTACCTTGACTGAGTTCTTTACCTGTCTGTTCATTTGTCTCTTCTATGAATTAAGAATGACAATGATAGTGCTTACTTGAGTGTTGTTGTAAGGATTACATATGTTAATATATGTAAAATGCTTAGCATCTGGTATATAATACATGCTATGAATATACTTATTAAACAAATTTTGAGGGGAGAAAAATCAATTCTTAAATAGTCCTGATGACAGTTTTGTGTAAAGGGCTTATACTTTATACATGAATGTTGGTTATGTGAGTGTTTACTACGCTAGTATGGAGATCATGTGGTTTGAAGAAGAAATTAAAGTTAATGTAATAAAAACCTCTGCTTCTAATTTGCATATAGGATAAAAAATAAAACGTATAATTAGTGGATTAAAGTAGTGTATGCTAGCATCTTAGCACTGTTGAATCTTTGTACCAATCATAGGGAACTTAGGTTGTCATAGTAACCCCTGTGAATTTGAATGGCACAAGCTTCCCTAAAGTCCCTAAGACTGTCAGTAAGAAAGGTACCTGGAGGAAGATGTCCGGGACGCCCCACAGTAGCACTACAGCACTCACACAGCATTATAAATAATTGCATACTTTTCTACAAGAGGAAGTATAAGGAAGTGTAATGTTTAGCTTTAGCTTCTACTACACCTGAAGAATCGTTGGGGATGGATGAGAGGTATTACTGATGCATAGTATTGGATTATTCCCCATTCTTTGCTCTCTGCCACATGTTTAGTCAGTACTATTAGCAAGTGGATATGACAGTTGTCTCATCTAATATTAGTTCAAATGCAGTTGGGTGCTTGATCTCGAGCCTCCTGTCCTCTGTCATGAGGACTGCAGGTCTCGGTGGCTGCTCCTTCAGCATGGGTTTGGGAATAGGAGCCGTGTGGGGCCTGTGGAGCCCAGGTGAGTTCAGCAGGGCCCAGGCTCCTCAGTCTTCAGGTAACATAAGGAATAAATGTTGTTTGTTGTAATGACGTTTGTTCCTGCAACCAAAGCTGTAACATATAGTACTAGTTGGTACAGATTCCTCAACTCACCCCCTTGAAGACATGGTCTAAGTGGTTTGGGGATATTTGTAGTGCAGAAAAAGCACTTTGGTATGTTGGTCAACCTTAACTGTCTTTATTATCCTGTGCACAATATCTTTACCTTGTAAAGGCAGTAAATATTAGAGTTTGTAAATAGGTATTCTAAATATAGGGCCCTTTTTGTTTACATTTTTGAGGGATCAGTAATTATTTTTAGGGACAAGGGTCTATTGTCTTTTTGCTCTTGCAAAATTACCATATAATCCAGGCATGGTGGTGTATGCCTATAATCCCAGTACTTGGGAGTCTGAGACAGGAGGATTCCCAGGTTCCAGGCCAGCTTCATCAATTTATGGAGACCCTCAGCAATTTAGCAAGACCCTGTTTCAAAATAAAAAAATAAAAAAGGGCTGGAGGTGTAGCTTGGAGGTAGTGTACCTGGGTTCAATCTCTAGTAACCCCCCTAAAAGTATCATATATATTAATGAAGTAGGTAGAATTATAATAATACTTTATATTTCTACACTTTCTTTTGTCTAAGGCATTAAAAGAATTCTTTAAACCGTGCCTCACTGATTCTTAAAATTCTACAAGTGGTGAAGTACTTATTCTTATTATTGAAGAAAATTTAAATAATGTTAATAGAGCCAGGTGTGGTGGTGCATACCTGTAATCCCAGTACTTGGGAGGCTGAGACAGGAGGATCAAGGTTCAAGATCTGCCTCAGCAACTTAGCGAGACTCTCTGCAACCTAGTGAGACCCTGTTTCAAAATGAAAAATAAGAAGGGCTGAGGGTGTAGCTCAGAAGTAGAACACCCCTGGGTTCAATCCCCAATACCCCCCAAATATTAATAATTATTGTTCAATATTTACAAGGTGCAAATGTAGAAACAAGTAAAACAATGGCTCAGTGCAATAAAATGCCTGGGTATTTTATTGAGGTGTAGGGAAGTCTCAGTGACCAACTAAATTTAAAGTAATTTCTATTATAAGTTAATACACACACATACACAATTTGGGGACTATAAAAAGTTTAGCTTTTTAGTGGAAAAGATCAAGGTGCAAGTTAAATAAATAAGGTCAAATATAAGATAAGGCATCTAGCTAGGGAGATATAGGGACTCTAGATTAAAGAGGAGAAACCCTAGTAGAGCGATAGAAGGAGTCTAGGGGAGGAGGAATTAATGAAGGAAACACTTTCATTGACGCTATGCACATATACAAAATTACCAATGCCAATCTTAATATCATGTATGGAGAAGGGAGGGGAGAAGGGAGGGATGGGGGGGGAGCTTACCAAGTACTGTGCGCATGCATGTCACTATCACTCTGAACTTCCATTATGATGTGAGATCACAATGCACTAATACAAGGATACTTTAAAAAGAGATGAAGCATCTGTTTTCACCCCAGTATGGATATTCTAAAAAATTACCTTACCTTCTTTATAATTGCTTTACATTCCTCCTTATACTCTATATAAAAGTGACACTTTTTTACAATTTGACTCCTTGATGGCTCCAAATTACCTTTAAGATGTAGAGAGGATAAACAATGGAATTGTTTCCATCCCAGTTGACTCGGTTGATGTTATTTTTTTATCCTCTTCAACCAAACTGGAAAGCTCCACTTTGGCATAATTGTTTTCCTGCTCTCCACAGTTGCTGCCTGCCAGTGACTCTCAGCTGGATTTGACCTGGGCAGCGGTCACGGTCGGAGGCACTGCAGAGGGAGGTCAGAGTGTGGCTTTGGAGCCACTGGGGTTCATGAGAGTTACTGATCTCTCAGTATATTCATATGAAAAACAGGGCTAGTGATACCACCTGCTGTTTTCTGCAGTTGGTCCCATTATTTTGACACTTAGTTCTTTTTGGCATCTTGCGTAGGCATCTGAAGCTATTAAGTGTTCTTTGCCCATATCTACTATAATTGAACAGAGATGCAGTTACACTACCCATGTCTCCTTTGACCTGGCACTTATAATTTTCTACTTTTAAATTTGTAAACTGATCATCGATTTTCCATAGATCCCCAATCTAAAGCTTAGTTCTTACAAAGAACTGTGGGTAGAAAAGCTAGGTAGTTTCTCCTGGTAAGGTGAAAATTGCTCCAGAAATAATTTCGTACCACAGCATGGCATTTTCAGTTCTGATATTAATGACTATGCCACTAACACATGCTCTCCTTTGAATTTTGAATGTCCTTCAAAGGCCCATGTGCCAAATGCTTGGTTGCCAGCCTGTGGCACTATTGGAAGGGGGTGGGATCTTTAAGAGGTGGGGCCTAGTGGGAGGAAGGGAGGTCATTGGGGGCATGCCCATGAATGGGACATTGGGATACCAGCTCATTTTTCTCTCTCTCTTTTGCTTCTTGGCCACGATAACATGACCAGGCCTCTTCCAGATGTTCTGCCTCACCATATGCCAAAAGCAACAGGGCCAAGTGACCATGGACTGAAGGCTCTGAAACCATGAGCCAAAATAAACCTTCCTCCTTGAAAACTGAGCTGTCTCAAGTATTTATTATAGAGACTAGCACACATATAAGTTTGATATTAGTCTTAGGTAAGTTTTTAAAAATAATATTCAGGAATTTTAAAGTATCTTGTTTACTTTCAACAAATATTGGCTGAATTTGATCAAATGCTTTATTTTTCCCATTGATGTGATGATTTTTTTCTCTTCATTCACTGTAATTTTGAAACAGATTTCTTTGTGGTTAGGTACATGAGTCAGTGATAAAATACCTGATAGATACAAGAGAACAATTCTTTTTTTTTTTTTTTTGGTTACTATGGTACAGAGTTCCAGACATTTCTATTAAAGTAGGTTTATTCATTGTGAATTTCATTTCATTTCTTTTTTTTTTGTGGCACTGGGGATTGAACCCAGAGACATTCTACCTCTGAGCTACACCCCCAGCTCTATTTTATTTTTTTGAAACAGGGTTTTGCTAGGTTGCTGAGAACCTCACTAAGTTGATGAGGCTGGCCTTGATCATGCAATCCTCCTGTCTCAGCCTCCCAAGTACTAGGATCACAAGTATGCACTACCATGCCTGGCTTGAATTTCACTTCTTTATAGCCTTAGTTATCTTTCCCCTTCTTCATTCATCAGATTCTGTGAGAAGCATGTTAAGATCCCTCACTATGATCATGTTTGTATGGTCAAAATTACTTAGCAATATTCTATGCATTCTTTTTTATTAATTGGGGATTTCAGTATCTACTCACTGTTAGTCCTGTTTTTTCTTGGTGATTTTATCATTCATGTAGTTGATCCATTAAAAATCTATCATCTATCTATCTAATCTCTCTCTCTCTTTTTTTTGGTACTAGGGATTGAACTCAGAAGCATTCTACCTCCAAGCTACACTCCCAGCCATTTTTATTTTTTATTTTGAAACAGTGTCTTGCTAATTTGCTGAAGCTGGCTTCCACCTGCAGTCCACTTGTCTCAGCCTCCCAAGTACTGGCATTACAGGTGTGCAGCACCACACCTGGCCATGTCTCTTATTATCAATTGTTTTTTTTCTTTTTACCTTTCCTCTCCCATACCTAGATCTTGTCATTACTAATGATTTAAAAAGTTGTCATTCCCAATAACTGAAATGGTCAATGAATCATTTTCCACCAGCGTACTATATATGTACTATATAACTCCCTGAAACACACGAACTTTCTCAGACCCAACACATTTCCCTAAGATGCTGTACCATTTCTTTGTTTTCTTGTTGTGACCAAATTCCACCTTCAATTCTTTCTTGAACTCACCCCATTCAGGCTTTTTCTCTCCACTTCACCAAAACTATTCTCTCACACTTACCAGTGGGCTTCTATGTTGCCAAATCCAGAGACCAATACTTAGAACTCACCTTCTATTACTAAGCAGCATTGCTATACAGCCCTTTGCTCCTTCCTCTAAATCCTTTTCTTAGCTTCTGGGACACCTTGCTCTCCTGGTTTTCCTTGTAACACTTGCCCACTCTTATTTGATCTCTTTAATGGCTCCTTTTCCTCATTCTCAGGTCTAAGTGTTGGAGATCTGCAGGGCTCCGAAGGAAGCGTGTTTCTCTTCTCCATATACCAGCCTTCTCTGATTTTTTCAACCAAAGCTCTTCTGTTTTATAAGTTGATAATTCCCAAAGTTACTTCTCCAGTCTTGGCTTACCTTCTGAGCAACAGCATTGTATTCTAGTTTCTACTGAAAACCACCTCTTAAAGGGCTAATAGATATTTCAACTCTTGATTTTTGTTTTGTTTTGTTCATATCTGCTATTTTCTCAGTCTTTCCCATCACCATGACGGGATCATTCAACCCAAAATCTACAAGTTAGCTTTAAATCTTCTCTCTGCCTCATGTCCCACGTCAATGTCATCTTTAAAAGATATCCTAAGCTTAATCATTGCTAAGCACTTTCATGGCTATTATTATCATTTCTCTCTCTCTTTTTGTGGTACTGAGGATTGAATCCCCAACCCCTTTATATTTTTTACTTTGAAAAATAAGTAAAAAAGTTGCTGAGGCTGGCTCAAACCTGTGATCCTCCTGTTTCAGCCTCCCAAGTACTGGGACGACAAGCATGCGCCACTGCTCTCGGCATCATTTCTTTTTTTGATTACTCTAACAACCCTTTTAACTTGTTTTCCCTGCTACTGCGTATACTCCTTTTGGTCATTTTTCTAGAACAGCAGTTGGAGTGATATTTAAAAAAAAAAAAGCTTCTTACAATCTTCCAGGAATTCTTGATTTTCTTAATGAAATAAGCATTCTCTGCTCCCACGTTCCCAGCTACCTCTGGCCACATCTCATGTTTGCCTTGCTCCATCTGCTCCAACCACACCACCTTTCCTGCCGACTTGTTCCTGCCTTGGAGTTTTTACATCTGATCTCCCTGTCTCCTAGAATGTGCTTTCTCAGATCCCCAGAGGGCTTCCTAGAGTCAACTAGCCCATTGCTCAAACGGCATGTGTTCTGAGAGGTCCTCCTTGATAACCAGACCTAAAGAGTCTTTGGTACCCTTCAGTAGTCTCCTATCCTGCCTTGTTTTATTATCGTGTATACTATAATGTACATGTATACATGTATTTATTGACTATTACCTTCCATGTTAAAATGTAGGTGCTGTGATTGTGAGAATCAGTCTGTTCACTGATTATATTTCTATAAGTAGTTTTAAGCAGATTGTACATGCTCAATGTATTTGTTGAATGATTATATCCGTGGTTTTTAATATTTGGTATATAAACACTGTTTTTAAACATTGTATATAAACATTGTCCTCTTTGAAAATTGTACATTTTATAATTATAATAATTTTGTGTTTTAATTAATAGCTACTCTTAGATTACCACTTATCTGATAATGATATTGAGCTGCCTGATTTGTTTTATTTGCATTAGACTACTGTGTCTTTGCATATCCATTTTTATTAGTTTTTATTCATAGTGCTATCCCGTTTCATTCCTGATTTGGTAAGATATGTCTTTTATATCTTGTCACTGCATCTAGAGTTTTATCAGTATTATTCATGCTTCAAAGAACCATCTTTTTATTTCTTTGATTTTTTTCACTTGTTTTCCTATTTTCAATTTCTTTCTCTCCCTTCCTTCCTCTTTCTTCCTTTCTTTCTCCCTCTCTTTCTTTTTCCCTCTTTCTTTTTCCCTTTCTTTCTTTCTTTCTTTCTTCTCTCTCTCTTTCTCTCTCTCTCTCTCTCTTTTTCTTCTTTCCTTCTTTCTTTCCTCCTCTGAGCTATAACACCAGCACTATCAGCATACTATAAACCACTAGGGATTAGCAGGCAGGAAGTCATTCACAGCGTGTAGGTGTGGGTATGAGTGTGGGTGGGGGCTTTGTCCTTAGCGTGGTCTTAAAATGCCTTAAGTATAGGAGGAGTGTAACTGAGTATCTGGGACCAGGTTTCTGCTAAAAATACTTATAGTCACTGCCTTGCTTTGTAGAATCATAAAAAAGTTGTTTTTGTATATAGTTCTTCCAGCTCCTCTCTTCCTCTTTTCCTTGATTATAAGCCGGCTAGACTCATGTTATTGCAAGTGGGGATTTAAATCAAAGTCAATCCTACCTGTTGGAGAATGTCTATATTATGTAACATTGGCCTTTACATATTATTAGAATAATATAATATGATGGAATGCTTATGTTATCACTAGACATAGATTACTGTCCCTTTGACTATGCTTCCTTGTACCCCAAGGACAAATCTTGGAGTATACTTTTTTTCATTTTCCTAAGGGAACATTGGAGGTTATTCTGGGTGCAGAGTCCCTGGAGTATGATTTAATTAACATTCCAATTCCTATCCAAATGATTATACTCCTTACTTCATTTCTCTCTCACTAGGAATCCTGACTTCTTTTTCTGACTTCCCTCAACTGATCATATCTCTCATATCTCAGGAAAACATCTTTGCTAGTCCTTTATAGCCCTCAGGTCTGGATTTTGGGGATACCCTCACACTCCACCCAACACCATTTCCCTTTGCGATACTTCTTGTAAAACTTCTGTAGAAATTCTCCATTAAATTCCACCCAGTGCAAGTCATTAGGTCCACAAAACATATAGTAATCCCAGTTTCAAACTCTTGATATATTGCGTGGTAAGAGGAAGTGTGGTGTAGAATAGGTGCTAGAACCATACTAAGTTCAAATCCTGCCTTTGTTTTTTATTAGTTGTGACCTGGGCAAATTAGTTTGCCTCTATGTGCTTCAGTTTCCTCATTTGTTGAATAGTGATAAAAATATACTTAGTTCATAGGCTTGCCATTAGAAATGAAGTAAATAATGCTCATAAAATCTATAGAATCATTTCTGAACAAAGTAAGTATTCAATAAATGTTAGCTATTATTGTAGCTATTACTATGAATTTTGTCTGAGGCAGATTAAAATTTATATTGTCAGATTCAGATAGAATTGTTCCATGGGAGCAGTGGTTTTAGCAGTGTTGAAACATCAAGAGTAGTTTTTCTTTAGACCAGGTAGATTTCAGCTAGTGTGACCTTTGAATAAGAGTCTTCTTCAAGGGCCCCACCACTTATTGGCTGAAGGAAAAGGCTGTAATCCATGGGCCCTCCGTGTTTGTTTTTGTTGAGTTCAAATATTACTTGTGAACAAGGAACTAGGATGGGTAGAGATGGAGCCCATGTCAAGGTGCTTGTAGATGTACATACAGCAACCCTAAAAGGTTGATCTGAGTGGAATGTTTTCACTAAGCTCATTTATGGATGGATCCTGGTGCTGAATGATAGCACATGACAGGAATCTGGAGGAAATTTACCCATTCTCCATAAGACATAGTATACTTAAACTCTTCTCTTAAAACCATTTCCACAATGGTTACTCTAACCTAGACAAATATGTATTTTCTTCATTAATATTGACATCCAAGACCCATCGGTATTCATAAATGAATATAGTATACCCATCGGTATACTAAATGGGGAAGGTCACACAGCTGCAAATGATAGGAGGACTAATGTGCTTTCTTAGCCTACTGGTGACATCTAGAATACGGTGATCTCTTAACACTCTGCCTCCTGTGCATAAAGTCATGGAGTATTTTCTGTTATCACCCCTAAATTAGTTGCTGATAATCTAAAATCAATTCCTTATTTCTTCTGGGCAAATGTATCATTCATCCCAATATCCTTCTTGACAATGGTGGTTGGGTAGCTAATAACCCCTGGCCAGATGAAAAAAGTGATATAAATAAAAATCAGAAAAGGCCTGAGGGGCCGGGCGTGGTGGCGCACGCTTGTAATCTCAGTACTTGGGAGGCAGAGACAGGAGGATCCGGGTTCGTGGCCAGCCTCAGCTACTTAGTGAGGCCCTCCGCAACTTAGTGAGACCCTGTTTCAAAATAAAGAATAAAAAATAGGGCTGGGGGTGTAGCTCGGAGGTAGAATGCCCCTGGGTTTAATCCCCGGTACTGCAAAAAAAAAAAAAAAGGCCTGAGGGTTTCTATAAATATAAATCTTATTATAAAATTATTATCATAAAAATGTAAATGTAAAATATCAGTATTAAAAGGTATGAACATTAAATCCAATAATGAGAGGTGATCCCAAGATATTGTTATTTATAGTATTTATTTAGTGAGGAAGATCATGTAAAGTCAAGTCTACTGGACATTGATACTTGCTTAACTGAGATTTAGAAAATCAGTTCAATTTTCTTGAACTTTTGCATTTAATGAAAATTGCTGACTGGGTTAGTCATTCTACTACATATTAAAAACTGGTTAAAAAAAAACTCACTTTAAATTAAAGACATGGTCAGGATTTCCTGCCCTTGCTTTCATAAAGTAGGTTCCCTTACTTATGAAACTATCAATATTTACTTTTTAATTATGTACTAAATACTTATTCATTAATTTATACATATTCTCATTATTCGTTGTTTGCTCAGTAACTTCTATGCACTAAGAACTGTTCTAAGATCTGGGGAGAGATTGGTGAACAAAATAGACAAATTTCCTGCCCTTGTGGAGGGTTCATTTCATTATGAAAAACCAACAGTATTTTAAAAATAACCAAATAGGCATATGAAATAATGTCAGTTTGTGATAAATACTACAAAGAAAAATAAAGCCAAGAACCCAGAATGTAATCAACCTCATTATTAAGGTGTGACAACCTTTCACTCTCAAGCTGTATGATTATGAGGCATCCCATTTAAAAGGTCTTCCAACTATCATCTTGATAAATTTCAAGCCTCGGTCTTTTAAGATAATGGCTCTATGAGAGGATGCCCAGACCAACCAGCTGCAAAGGAATTTCCTGGAGGTCCTCATTAAAAATACAGATTCCTGGGTCCCACCCAAGATGCATTAAACCACAACTTGGGGAGGAGGCCTGAGTTGTGCCTCTGAGCGGTTCCCTGGGTAACTGGACACACAGCCAGGATGGTAATCACTGCAGCTGCATACGGAACAAAGGGGCTTTGACACCCTTGTTTTCTTTATTATTAGCACTTGGAGAAATCTGTTAGGAGCAGTATAAAATAGTTTGCGGCTTTTGTTGGCCTTCCCTCATCCTTAGTTTCCATAGACAGGAAAAGGTGAGAACAAACTTCATGACCTTGGCAAGACCTCCATCTAGAGCTTCAGTCACCAAGCCTTCTGCAGTATCTCAATATTATTTGAGGGTCAGAATGAGGCAGGACTATGTCTCAAAGGATCAGGTAGCAATTTATAATTGGGCACCACAGAGATGTGATTCGTTCTTACAACCATCTGAATGGTATACACAATGATTTTAGTCTAAGATGAGCTGTGCCTGCCCTGGAGAAACAGAGAACAGATCATTATCATTCTTTTAAATGTGTCACATGGCTTTATTGTGACAAACTGTACTGGTGTGAATAGACAAGAAATGGACCAAAATTTCAAAAAGGACAGGAGATGAAATTTTCTCACTGATGTCCTTCGATTATTGACAGGACTCTGTGCAATTGTTCTATAGGCAGCAAGTAACCTAGTTAATTACCTAGGGAACTGTTCATAATCAGTGAACCTACAGAGATGCATCAGGAAATTATATTGCTCCAAGTTGAAGATCCTGTGAAGGATTTAATGACTGTGGTTATCTTCTCTGGCAAGTGCTTTGCAACACCCACTTTCATATTGATACATCATCTCAGAAGCTTAAGAAAAATCTGATATCTGGGCCCCAATTCCAGATGGTCTGGATTAATTGGTTTGAGGTGAAGTCTGGACATCCAATTTTTTAAAAAGCTTCCTAGGTGATCCAATTTGCAGTCCAAGTAGAGGATTACTGTATGGTGGCTTAGGAATTGGGTGTTTTCATCTTCCTGTACCTTCATACAGGAGCAGACCTTGTGTGTTCCTAGGCTCATCTGTTTTCCCATTTAACTAGAAACACAGAACACATTGGCCACACCCAGATACTTTCCTGGGCGTGCACTCTTGAACTTGTGACCATTCAATACCCATCAGAAGTTAGCTTAAAAAACAAAAACAACACACACACACACACACACACACACACA
>PVJS01038009.1:0-19620 GCA_004027185.1 Glis glis
TTATTTTGAAACCAGGTCTCACAAAGTTGCGGAGGGCCTCACTAAGTGGAGAGAGAGAGAGAGAGAGAGAGAGAGTCAGGGAGAGAGAGAGAAAGACAGGGAGAGAGAGAGAAAGAGAGTGGGCGTGCGCGCACACGAGCTGAGGCTGACCGCGAACCCCGATCCTCCGGTCTCCGCCTCCCAAAGTACTGGGATTACAAGCATGTGCCACCACGCCCAGCCTATGAATTCCCTTTTTTTAATTATTTGAATTCATTCACTATTAAAATTTCTTATTTTGTATATTTAAGGTATGCATGACGTTATAAGATATATAATGCCAGAAATTAGCAAAAAATCTCCAATACAATACAGTCCTCATGTTGGACATTAAATCTCTAGCCTTGTTCATCCTACACATCTGCTATTCTATATTCTCTGACCTACATCTACCCATTTCCTCTCCAAGTTCCTGAGTACCCAAATGAAATCATGTAACCTCATATCTTTCATTTATACCCCAATCTTCATTTATGGTTTCTGATTTCCAAGATGTTTTCTAGCCTTATCTAAATGCCAAGACCTTTTCCTCAGTGGTAAAATCATAACAGCCACCAGGAGGAACTTGTGCTATTGTATTGAAGTTCCTTTCATTCTCTTCTGGATGACGGCAAACAGAGCCAGGGGCAGCACAATGGCTGTTCAGGCTTCCCCACTTAACATTCTTGAACACTATTTGTCACTGTCATAAGTTCTGATTATATTTTAAGTGCTATATTTTTTATCGCTTGTTTAAAAGTAGATTTTGAATTCCCCATCCACTCTTTTTATCAAACTGGAAGCATTTCCCTTTTCAATTTTCCCAATTTTCTTTATTTCTTCAGGTGAAATACTTTAAATTTCACAAGTACACTAACACTGGATCTATTTATCTATCTCTAGCCTCCATCTGCCACAAGCCAATATTTTATTAGGTTCTAGGCAGAATTCTCTTTTGAGGTTTCCTAATATAATGACTTATAATTCATCACCAAAAATAAGTCAAGTCTCTTTTCATGGTCTAGTTGAGTTGCTGTGTGGAAAGACAAGGAGGCGGACACATTACCAGCAGAACATGAGCTGTAGCTTGCTCATGGAGCAGAGGACTGTGGTTTTCTCTTTGCTCTCTCACCAATTTCCTTCATGAATAAAAGGTCAATGCTGACGAGGCCACTGGCCAAATGGAGATTCCACCTCTGGACCCAGAATAACATTTTCCTAACTAAATTTGAGTAGGTCTACAGTCCATGTCCTTTATTTCACAATAACTTGAACCAAATGAGCCTCCATTTTGGTTATATCCAATCACCACTCAGAGCTGCACACTCTGTGAGGATTCTTTTCATATTCTTAACCATATGCATTTTTGGTAAGAGATAATATTTTTAAGATAAAATGACTAATTATGAGCTATACATATTGTTAGGGTTAGGCATAGGTACATTCAAAACTAAGGTCTTTCACAAGTCACGCACAGTGCCTATAGTCCCAGCTACTCTGGAGGTTGAGGCGGAAGGATCACTTGAGCCCACGAGTTTGAGACCAGTCTGGACAACATAGCAAGAACCCATTTCAGGAAAAACAAAACATGAAACAGCAACAACAAAAAACTACTGTCATGGTATGATGGATTACTTCTCTTCACTGCCCAAATTAGTCCTTAAGTATTATGTCAGATAATTAACAATAGATATTAACTCTCACTACCCAAATTTGCACTCCTTCTCTATTTCCTTCAAAACATATAAGGCGATATCTTAAAGAATGAATTCTTTTCTTGTCTAAAATTCTTACTTATAATTAGGTGAGCCTTGAATTCTTTCATAACTCTGTTAAGGGAAAAAATCCCTTCTTACCATAAGTAGACTATTTTAAGTTTAGCTGATTAATATATAAGCTCATATATAAAACCTTCAGTTTTTTAATTCAACTACCACTCCTATTTCTTAAATATCAATCATTATGTCATAAACTATTCTGAATGTTATTTTGAGGAGTAATCACCCCATGATTGAATCTCCAAGATTTTTACATGTATAGATGTTATCTGTATCTTGCTGGTTGAAAATTAAATTTTTTGGTCAATGGCTTGATGGTTTGGCTAATTTCTTCATAGAATTTTGTAGATGTAATCAGATTTCTACAGCATGCTTGTGATATTGTTGTTCAGAGGCTCCATTTCTCTTGGAGGAGAAAAAAAAAACAAAAACAGATTCACTCCTTGTCATGTTTCAGTCACTCTCTGAGAGCAAGTCAGATGCAGACCAAAGCACAGCTAATTCTTTCAGGTAACAAGATATCCTTTGGGCCCCTGCCAGGGCAGTGTAACAAACATATTACATGGTATACAACTAGAATAATAAATTTTGAAAATAAATTGAATTATAAATTTATTTTCCATAAGCTTTTTTGATTTAATTATTCTCTTAAAGAGTACATGTTGCTCTTTAGGCTGAATGTGGTAGCACACACCTGTAATTCCTGTACCTGGGAGGCTGAGACAGGAGGATCACAGGTCAGAGGCCAGCAGCGCATGGTAACCTTGCAAAACCCTCTTTAATAAGACCTTATTAAAGAAAAAGTAAAAATCAAAATCAAGTAACCCAATAAGTAAGTGGCAGAGACAAGATTCAAGGGCAGAAAGCCCTTATTTTGAGAAGTAATCACCCCATGATTAAGGAAAAAGTAAAAAATAAAAAGTATCAAAATAAAAAATAAAGTAGGGCTGGGGAACTCAGTGGTAGAGTGCCCTTGGGTTCAATGCCAAGTACTAAAAAAAAAAAAAAGACAGCATAAATGTTGCTTTTTATCAAATGCTACTCTTAATTGGCATCTCTACCTACAGGGAACAAACAAAATAAACAAAAAATATTGGGAGAACAAATCAGTGTGACTATCTAACAGGTTACAGGTTACAGAGGAAATTCTAAAGTTTATCTTGGATCATAAAGTGCCCAGAATGCTGCACTAGTCACAAACAGCAAGAAACAATTCAACAAATATAAAGAGATGATGACAGTGAATTCATTATCCAAAATGAGAAGAAACAGAGATTCAACCATTTAGGACATCCAAAGATCAATCGCATCGATATACCCAGCCATATGTTCCCAATTGCACACACTCCAGAAATTCCCAGCAGATTGGAAATATCTGTTAAATTTAACTGAATTCCTGAAGAAAAGGTACAGTATAAAATCACAAAAAACGAAACCCCATTAGTTGACCAATGAAGTCTCTGTTACCATATAGGTACTTCCTTCCCTGACTCATAAAAGCTCCAAACTTCCAGCAACAATGACAAACTTACACAGGATCTGGGCAAGGAGGAATGAAACGGAGACAGGGTGGCTCATGTCTCCATGGGGTATATGTCTCAGTCACTGATGTCCTCATAGCTCTCTTCAGAGCCAAAGATAAAGTATTATAAAAAAAATTGTTCAAAACAAGAAAAAACAAAATAAACAAAAAATATTGGGAGAACAAATCAGTGTGACTATCTAAGTCTCCATTTCCTTGGCATGGTATGGCTAAATCACACATTTAACACTATGTAGAAAGATCAAGGCCTCTACAGAAAATGTATATATAGGCACGCACATTCATGTAAATTATATATATGAAAGTTGTGATTGTGGATTAGAAAAGTAGCTGCCTGTTCTAAGCACTTTCATATATTATCTCACTTCAACCTCATTATAATCAACTGATAGTAGCTACAGTCCAATAAGTCATAAGGTCATAAGAAAATTGAAACAGCTTGAAGTTCGGTGACTTGCTCAAGGTAACCCAATAAGTGGCAGAGACAAGACTCAAGGGTAGAAAGCCTGTGTTGGTGTGTGTGTGTGTGTGTGTGTGTGTGTCTGTGTATTGAACCCAGGGGCATTCTACCTCCAAACTACCCCCAGCTCTTTTTATTTTTTTGTTTTGAAACAGGGTCTTGTTAGGTTGCTGAGAGCCTCACTACTTGCTAAGACTGGCCTTGAACTTAGGATCCTCCTGTCTCAGCCTCCCAAATACTGGGATTACAGGCATGTGCCACCATGCCCAGCTGAACCTGCATTCTTAACCTCTACTGTATACAGTCCTCCTCTTACACCCCAGATGAGAAACCATGGTGAGCAGGTGGTAAAAAAAAAAGAATCAAAATCACTTACAAGAAGTGAAAACGTGAAGAAAAGAAAAGCTCAACAAAGAGACCAAGGGAGACATGGGATGTGGGGCACACACCTGTAATCCCAGTCCTTGGGAGGCTGAGACAGGAGGATCACAGGTTCAAGATCAGCCTCAGCGACTTAGCAAGGCCCCCAGCAACTTAGTGAGACCCTGTTTCAAAATAAAAAATAAAATAATGCTGGGGATGTAGCTCAGAGGTAGAAAGAAACAAAAATAAAGAAAGGAAAGAAACCAAGGGAGGAAAGTTGAAAGGAGAGGCTAGGTAGGGAAGGGAAAAGAAGAAAGATAACAAATAGTAACAAAAGAAGGGCACAGTATTAACTTCTGTGTCCCTACTATATGATTTTCCTAATGGAATTGTAGGAAGATGTGAAACCCTTCGATAACTGTTCATTGCTTTTCATCTCCTCATAAGACTTGGGTAACTGCCACATCACAAAACCCATAAAAGAAAATACCAATTTACGTATAAATCACACTCCCACTTCTCCGGAAAACTGCCCGGTTTCTTCATTTTAAGTAAGATATCGGGTCTCCCTTGAATGAACCCATCGCAGCATTTTCTATCTCAGTTCAAAACATAAAAGACCAATGGCCTATATTTAACGTCTTTTCCAAACGAGGCTCATAGGCCATGCTAAGAATCAGAAGCACCAACCCTGAAACGAGTTTGTGCTGAGACTGTTCAGACCCTGTCATAATGTGAAAGATGAAGAAAGAAGGGAAGCGGCAGCTACAAGAAAATCTGTCAGAAAAGCATGCCGACCACAGTGCTCAGTGTGTTTATGCTAAGTGGGTTTCCCTCGCATACATAAGTGGAAGAGAGACAGCAGCGGACTGTTCGCGTGGGAAGCAGGGACTGTAAATGAGCTCTGGATGATCATATGGTTTCTCCTTGTTCTCTGATTCCATTTATCTGGAAATGGAAAACATCATGGTGTGTTTTCAAAGAGAAATTAAAAAGCCCAAGTTCTGAGCTCTGCTCTCATTCTTGACCAACCAACCTTGTTTTTCTGGGCATTTGTCCCTTTCAGTTTTTATAATCTAAGACTTTTTATGACAACTGTCTTTGATGATCATCATTTTACACAGACAAGCCAGGATACATGTGAACGTGTACACACACATGCACACACACACACGCACACACACACACATGCACACACAAGCTCTAACTTGGTATCTACTTTCTCCAAGTTTCACTGCATCTATTTTATTCAAGTTTAGTGTTTATCTAACCTACAGTTTTCTTTAGGTGGCACATTTAATATCTTATGAGGAAAGCTATTTCAATACCTTACACCCCCAACTGAAAGGAATTTTCTCACATATATAAAAAATTGTTATAGAACTGGCATTTAAGCCACACACTAAGACAAAGAAAAGTATCACGTTCTTCTATGACATAGAAGTATTTAATTGACTTCCAGCTTATAGTTGATGAAATCAAAGTCTTTATACAGAAGAAATTGGAAACTCAGAAGACATTTAGATGATGAAAGCCAAAGCTACCTTAAGCTATGGTTAATAGTGAAGATGCTATGTAAGATGGAAATAAAGACCAATAACCAACCCAGAAAACATCCACAGGCTAAAAATTCCAAAGTAAGGGATGTGTTTGTATTCACATAAAGCCACCGATAGGTCATCTGTAATGAGCTAGTTGAAAGCATATGTACCTCAGGGCCCTAAATTGTGCTAGTGGCATTTAGTCATGAAAAATTTTAAAAAAGAGAGATACCTGGATAAATCTTTCTCATCTTTTAATACTCATTCTGGCAAGGCCTCCTCTCAACCTTTCCCTACGCACTGCCCTCTTCCTCTTTAGGGGCTTTCTTACGTATCTCCCCAGCCCTGCCAAACCCGGATCTCATGCTGACAAAACAGTATTGCTTCAATTTCTTATTTCTGTGCTGGTCTTTCTCATCAGCTAGCTGTAAGGCCTCTGAGGGCACAGAATATGTATTATTCAACTTGCCCAGTATCCAGCACTCCATAAATACCAAGCTAAGTAAGTAATTAATTAATGTAAATATGATACTGGACTCCCATCTCTAGTGTTTTGTTAATGTAGAGTACATTGAAATGATATTTATATATATAGATACTTATGAACAGTGCCATTTTTCACTCAAAGAAAATAGATGTCATGTTCAAAGAGAAGTTATATATTCCTATCTATAGATTAGGAGGAACACAATATTATAATTGACTACAATCATGCTAACAACAACAACAAAAAAAAAGAAGCTTAGCTCCTGTTCTACACAACAAGGTTTTACAATCCTGGAAATTATATATAATATGTTTGGGTAAGCGTGACTTTGCCCCTGAAAAAAGGCTTAGATTTTCCAAATCTACTGCTTGATAGTTAATTGGTTTGAAATCCTCTGTGTTTAAATGTGAAAAATGACAAGAACAAACAATTAGCCCTCAATCTAACCAAATCCATGGAATAGCAGATACCAAAAAAACTGATGTTTAAAGAATATTTTTTAAATGATGAGATTTTAAAAGCTCCTGAACATGTAACTAAAGTTTTGAGCATTTTGAACTCTGTTAACTACCCTCACTATTGTCTCTTCTTGGAGTCACTACAACTCTGAGTATGATTTAAATGAATAATGTACTCAACTCTGGGCCCTCTTGATTTTTCTGTTTTTGATCTGTTTATTTCATATTGTAGGAAGAGACTGCTATTCTGCAAGTAGTCTCTCAAACCAAAATAATGAAAAGTGAAAAAAAATGCCTTCAGAGTTAAATAATAACATCCCCATAAGGATTGCTTACACCTTACAAACTCTGCCTCTTTTTGTTTTGGATTTTAGTACTGTTGTTATAAAATTGTCTATACAAATTTATAAAGATATAAATGAAAGTAATATTCCCAGAAAATGTGATCTATGCTTTTAACTTGTCTCCTGGGGAAGAGAAAATGAAACAAACCTAAGAGCTGCTAAAACATATTTGTACAAGAAGCTCTTTTATGGAATGAAGCTAAGTGAGAGATGGAAATTGAAAGATGGTAAAAGTTAGAATATCCCCATAGTAATGTGCAAGTTTCCCATTAAGATACAATGAAAAGTTTATATTGCTAGTCTTCTCCCTCCACAATATTTTAGAGAGAAAAGAAAAGGGAAGTATTGTCATCTATAACATAGATGCCATATGATAATACCACAATATGACAATTTTCCTTGTTCATTAAAAAAACATAGTTACTTATTGTTCTAGAACTTTCTTCTTTCTTTTATTGGTGCATTATACTTATATGTCATACTTTTGATAGTTACTTTAACTCAAACCTTTTTGGTTAAAATTTGTCAATTTTTGGAAAGTACCACATATGCCAGTATATTGTCTCTAGCTTTGTCAAGAAACCAAAATCATCAATGAAATTAGAAGCTCTATTTGCTCTGACATTTTCATATTTTTTCCAATAAAAATGTGATCTCTCTGTTTGGCATGATATGTAACAGTGGATACATGATATTATGCAACTGGCAAAACTCATAAAACACTTGGTGTTTTGCTGAGAATTTCCTCCTTTTTGCCTGTGATATTTGCAATTTCCTGGTTTCTTGAATTCTAGTTGCAGCTTCCCTGATCCTCTAGCTCCAAGGTCTTGGAATTACTATGCAAACTTTGAGTTACCTGTATTATACTATTTTTTCCTGTGTGAAATACCTAGAATGGCTTCTCTTTTCCAAGCCAATTTGTTCATATGCATTTATTACCTCTCCCATTTTGTATGCCACTAAAAGAGGGAGATACAAAACGTTAATGATAGCAAGGAACTGGAGCAGCCATTGGAAAACAAGAGATTTCAACAGATGTATATGTTAATTAAAATATATATGATAGACATTAAAGATTTGCAACATTCACAAACTGTTACTTTTCTTACAAAAGTTTTTGCTTTAGAACATATAGTTTTTATATAAGTGCTATTTATGTTACTATATAATGGGCTTATTATTATTTTAAATTGATATTATTTTAAAATTTTTAAATGAAGAAAATTATTCAAAACAGGGATTTTTTTTAAGTTAGTTCATTTCATCTGAGTTATCCAATTTCACCTATTTAGGATTATAATAGAGCTTCATAAGAGTTCATATTTTAGTTAGAAAGGCATGCTTTTCTATCTATAAACTTGTAATTTTAGAATTTGATAACTGGGAAAAAGAGATAAAACGATAATAAAAGAATTTACTTATATGAATATTAGATCTACCTTGATGATAGAATAATACTGTCCTTCCTTTAAAAATAATTGTTGAGAAAATAATTTAAGTATTTGTGTAACATACAGTAAAAAGGGGAAATTTGAGGAAAGCGGCATAAAGGGACCTTGGTCATTTCGAAGTGATTAGTATAACATATCAAAGCGATGTGCAAAGCAATGTGGGCTACTAGCACTCCTCAGTGGCACAAACAAAAAAGATGATTAAGGAACTGTTTATAAGAAAGCATTTACCACCATATTATTCTTCTCTGTTCCATTTCCCTCCTCATATCCACCCCGCCAAGTAATGTATAACCTTTGTCCTCTGCGCTTCCTCACCCTTATCACCACTATCTTGATTTGAAGCTTAATTGCTCCAAATTGTGCCAGGTTTCACTTTCACTCAGTGTTCACCTACTTACCACCTACCTTTATCCATCAAAAATAGCTACTCAAAATCCAGGTATAGTTATCTTACTTAGCACCTATACTATTTTAGACTCTGTGTTTAGCATGAGGCTTTGTGTGTGTTGAGGAGGCACTGGGGATTGAATCCAGGGCCACTCTTCTACTGAGTTACATCCCCCGTCCTTTTGAACTTTTGAGACAGATTCTCCCTAAGTTGTCCAGGCTGGCCTTGAATTTGTGATCCTCCTGCCTCGGCCTCACCAGTAGCTGGGATTACAGATGTGTGTCACCGTACCTAACACATGTGGCATTTTCACTCTTCAAGACAACCCTCAAAGGAACTTTCATGACCACCATCTTGGTATAATTATTTCAATCTTAATCACTCTTAAGAAAATCACATTTAAAAAATCTCATACTTACATTGCATGGTTTACATATAAAGGAAGAATGATGATAATAATGGAGATAAAAATTATAATCTCACTACCAGAAAAAACTTAGCATGAATCCAGACATCTGCATAAGAATGTGCTATGCCGGGCGTGGTGGCGCACGCTTGTAACCCCAGTACTTGGGAGGTTGAGACCAGAGGATCCAGGTTCACGGCCAGCCTCAGGTACTTAGTGAGGGCCTCTGCAACTTAGCGAGATCCTGTTTCCAAATAAAGAATAAAAAATAGGGCTGGGGGTGTAGCTCAGAGGTAGAATGCCCCCGGGTTCAATCCCCAGTACTCCAAGAAAAAAAAAAGGAATGTGTTATGACGCTATGACAGATGGGTAGGTAGGTGGATGGATGGATGGATGGATGGATGGATGGATGGATGGATGGAGAGAGGAGGGAGGAAGAGAGAGAGACTTGAGAGAAATATTTTTCTACAAATTTGGATAATACACTTGTTGCTTTTACTTAAGATATTAAGTTTAATTGTAATTGATGCTAACAGAAGAACAACTTGAAGATAGAATTACTAAATTTTATATAACCACAAAACATAATATTTGAAAAACAGATATTTGTACCATTAAGAGATTATGAAAACTTTGAAGACACTGAGATTCTTTTTAAATGATTTTATTTTAGACAATTCTCTTTCCTCTCTTTGAATAAAAAGCATCTTAGTGTTTTCACAGTCTTTCCTATCTTCTCCTCCCTTTCTTATTCCCCCTCCCTCTTCCTGTTTTATCCTTACAGTGATAAGAATTACATATATATCCTCTCTGTAATCATAGTTCCTGAAATTGTTTATCATTTATCCTATAGATAAACATATTAAATACCAATTTTCTGTGATATTTCTTATAAAACTTAGCACTGCTTATAAATTATACATGTATATGTGTGATTATTTATTAGTGAATTTCTTCTTCCCAAAGACTTCAAGTTCCATAAAGGCCGAAACTCTGTTTCTCTGTTTAGCATTGTAACATCACAACTCAAAACATGTCTGACACAGAAGATGTATTCAGTAAAACTTGTATATAGAGGCAAGTGTGTTAAGGGTCTCATGGTGTGTACACACAGATTAATAAGAAGGGGATTCAAAAGAGGATGTGGTGCTCAGGAAAAGTTAAAGAAGACAGCATTGAAGAGCATGGATTTAGACAGATGAGTGTCATGGGTCCATACGTACATTTACTTTAGAGGTACAATGGGGTCAGGGCCATCAGCAGATGGGCCCAATGATATATGTGCATGATACAATTTTATACATTATATGTGTTTCATACACAAAAATTCATTTGGAAGGAGAATACCTAAATGTCAGCTATAGTTATCTGAAGGCAAATTGATTCCAAGTAATTTTTCTCTTCCTTGTATCTTTCTCTAAAACCTATCTTTTATATAATAAGCATAGATCATTTTAATAATCAAATAATAATAATAATAATGTTATCTTCATTTTTAAAAAAATTGCATCTATAACAACTTTTATGGAGGCCTTACTGTGTTTCAGAAAAAATACTATAAATAACAAAATTGATTCATTTCATATTTAAAATAAAACTATGAGATAACTTTTATTGTTTTCTCTATTTTATGAATGAAGAAACTAACAGCACAGAGAAATTAAGTAACCTGCAATGACAAGGTAACACAGCTAGTAAAGAAAGGAGCTAGCATTTGAAAACTAACATTTGAAACCACGCTGTCTAGTTCCAGAAATTACATCTACTTCTCTTATGAGCAAGACTTGGATAATCAAAGCTATCTTTGTACTGTTCTCAATTAGAAGAAATGCAGGAGGCACTAAAGGCAGGTATAGACTGCCTCATGTTATGGTTTAGATATAGCATGTTACCTGAAAGAGCTCATATTGATGTTCAGAGGTTGTATGATTTAATCATGAGAGTTCTAATCTTATTAGTGGATAAGTCCATTGTGATGGATTTATTGGGTGGTAACCTAGGTAGGTGGAGTGTGGGGATAGAAGGTAGGTCCCTGAGGTGTGGCCTTAGGGACTGTGCATGCGTTCTTAGACTCCCTTCACCAGCTCTCTCTTGCTTCTGGCCGACCTCCATGATGTGAGAGCAAAGCCCTTGCTCTGTTTTCTCTCTGCCTTCCATGCTGTGCCCTGTGCTCAGGCGACTTTGCCTGGCCTAACACGGGCTAAACCCCTGAAATCTTCAGCACAGTGAGCAAGTAAATCTTTCTTCCTCTAAGTGGTCTTTGCCAGTGTTTTGGGGTCACTATGCTCACCGAAACACCTCAGTTTGCAATCTTCTCATTCTCCACTTATATAAAATTAATATTATTCACGCAAGGCCTTCGAGCTTGCCCATCTCCTGTCACTGTCAGCACGGGGCGGCATGAACAGCTGGTAGGACGCCATCTAAAAACTGTCAGGATGCAGTCTCCTGAATGAGTTGTGCTTCGCATGCATTGCAAGCCCCTCCTGTTTTATTTCTCCATCTTCTTCTCTTAGATTAAATCAAGGGATAATTCATCACCTTACCATAAAGGGCCGTTTCAAAACCCACCACTTACATTGGCATTTCTGTTTCTGATATAAATGTCATGCCTCATCAGGGTCAGGTAATGAAATATGATGCCATCTATTTGCTCCAGTTTTCAAGGGTATTTGGTGAGACCGCTGTTCCACACACCTTATCCATCATCTCACACTGGCTTGGTGCTAAAGAAGACAAAGTGCAAGTAATTCTTACCCCAAGGCAAAGCCTCTGCCCTGAGGTAGGACAGAAAACCAAATACAGTAGTGAATCATTCCTAGAAAACCTTGAATACACACTGCATTGTGACTTCTGGACCTTTTTTTTTTTTTTTTGCTCAACTCATAAGGATTCAGAAAAGCAGGTTTCTTGGATAAGCCTTTTTCTGCCAAGAAGCTTTTTATTCTGCTACTAAGAAATTGAACCCATAAGATATAATCTATGCTTAATTCAGATTTTTTAACTACTGAAAATATAGCATATGTGTGTGTTCATGTGCACACATGAGCATGACTGTTCTCTTTCATGTATGTAATTTTTGTCTCATATGAATACTCTATATTATGTCTAATGATTATTAATTGTGTAAAGATGTTACATGATCTTAAACTTGTTATCAATAATTTTTAAATATTGTATTTCCCAATACACAATATCTTGCTGCTTGATAGTTCCACTTAGTACATGGAAATGTTTTTGAGCTCTGTGTGTGTGTGTGTGTGTGTGTGTGTGTGTGTCTGTGTGTGTATGTGTTACTAGGAATTGAACCCAGGGGCATTCTGTCTCTGAGCTATACCCCCAGCACTTTTTTATTTTTTGTTTTGAAACAGGGTCTTGCTAGGTTACTGAGAGCCTCACTATGTTGCTGAAGCTGTCCTTGAACCTGTGATACTCCTGCTTCAGCCTCCCAAGTACTGGGATTACAGGTGTGCGCCACCATGCCCAGCTCCGAACCACCTCTTGATAGCATAGGAGAGTTTCTACAGCCTACTCAATTCATTGCAACAATGTAGATTATTGATCTAGAAAATGAACTGAAATATTCAATTTCAGGCCTAGAATCATTTAATTCAACGAATCATATAATTACCAACTCTTTGTCTTATTTTATAGTGTTTGGCTCCCTGCTAAAGCAAAATAAATAAATAAATCATCCCAGGAATATGATCAAGAAAATCTAAGATGAAACAGCAGTTCTTCTTTTTATGCTTTTGTGCGGTGAGTCATCTCATCTGTAACCATTACCCTGGCTTCGTCTCCGTTATTTAAATTCCTTCTTTTAACTAATCTCATTTGCTTCCATCTATGCTGATCTGCATTGTTTTCTCCTGAGACAGTGGAAAGGAAAATTGTCCTGCTTTTATCTACTCCTCTGTTCTTTCTGTCTTCCAGCAGGGGCCTCAGCATCAGCACTGTCACACGATGATGTCGTCATCCATCACCATCTGTATTTTTTTTTCCCAGAGAAATTGCTCTGCTTCTCCAAAATTTCTGGTGCTTTTTCAATGATCACGAACAATACAATAATTTTTAAAAAGAAGAAAAGGACATCTCAAGCACAAATGCAATAAAAGGAGAGCATTTTCATCCTTCACTTGACACAGCTAACTTCTCTCTGACCTCTGATGTTCACGCATATGTGTCCACATTTTACTTTTGCATACTTCTCGGGTCTCCTAAATCCTGGAGGAAGCTGAGCTGTCCTGTATCCTCCAGGGCTAAGCCCAACACTTTATCCTTTAAGGAAACAGGAAAGGAGATTGGACTGGCCTGCACACAGGTCTTCACACCTTTGTAAATATAAACTAGGATTGAAAGAGACAGGGAGGAAGCTCAGTGGATTTTCTCAAATCTCAGGGAGGAAGATGTAGTAGAGTTTCCCTTTAATTTTCTCATAAATTGTTCTATATATCAAAGAAAATAAACTGCTATTATTTGTATATTTGTACAAGTATAAGTACATGCCTAGGATTTAGAAATTCTAATTGGGTTTAATAAGAAAGAATACATTAGAATATCACTGTGTCATTTTTTAAATTGTGGTAAGAGCACTAAACTTGAGATCTACCCTCTTAACAAATGTTTAATGTGCAATGCATTATGTTGACTATAGTCACACCGTTATTCAGCAGATCTTTAGAGCCTATTCATCTTGCTTGACTGAACCATTATGCCCACTGATTCGTAACTCTCCATTTCTCTCTCCCTCCAGTCCTGGTAACTACAATTCCATCCTTTCATTCTATGAATTTGACTATTTCCATTACCTCAAATAAATTGAATCATGCAATATTTATCTGTGACTCATTTCAGTTAACATACTAACCTTAAGTTTCATCTATTTTGTCACATACAGCTTTTTAAAGGCTGAATAATATTCCATTGCACATACATCCCACATTTTCTTACCTATTCATCTGTCAATGGACACACAGGTTGCTTTTTTATTTTTTGAGATTGGGCCTATATTTCTCAGACTGTTCTCAAACTCCTGGGCTCAAGCAATCCTCCCACCTCAGCCTCCCAAATAGCTGGTATTACAGACATGCACCACCATGCCCAGATTTATGTGTAGTTTGTTTCCGTGTCTACGCCATGTATTGTTCTCTTGATTTCAGTTGAGTAACTTTATGAGAGTTATTTCTAGTTTCGGTCAGGTAAATCATAGAACCCCATTAGGGTCACTCTAGAGATGTACCTTGTCCCTTTACCTGGGACATCTTTGCCTGGTTCTTCATTTTCCTGGACTCTGTTGTTGTCTATGTATTTGATGAAGCAGGCACCCCTCCCAGTCTTCATGGACTAGCCTTGTGCAGGAGAGGACCACCATCAGTTAGCCCAGCTAGAGACTCTAGGGGCCTCCACCAACTCCTCCCCAGGGACAAACCGGCAGCTGTGGTTTTGTGGCTCACTCTGTGCTGAACCACCAGGGGGTGCTGTGGTGTCTATTCACCTAAACCACTGTCTAGCTCTCCCTACCCCTGGGCAGCTAGGCTGTTGCAGACACACTGAGCTCCAGGATTAGTGAGACAGATGCTAGTTGTTTGGGCAGCCCTGGGAAGAGGCATGAGCTCATGGATCAGTTCGTTCCCTCCCTAGGGGGAAACTGAGAACTAGGATTTCTCATCTATTCTGTGCTGAGCAGAGGGAAGGATCAATAGCATCTACCAGCTAAAGCCTGGGCTTCTGTTCCCCCAGGGTAGCTAGACTGTGCTGGAACTGATCTCTAACTATAGTCACACTAGAGTTAGGGCTTCAACATATAAACACAATTCTCTTGTCTGGATTATATCCATCCTTTTAACACTATTGTTAACAACCAAGACCAATTAAAATGCAACACTGCAACTACAAGTTCCAACTATAAAGCTCCTTTTGAGCGTAACCTCCCGATGTAGAATTGGACATGCACACCAGTTCAGGCAAATAGGAACCAGACAGGTGTTTCCAGAGCAAAAATCCAAATTCCACATCCATTTCAGGCCCAGTTGGGACAATTATGTATATAATAGTCAGCATAGAGTGTATGAATTCTCTACGAAATAAAAGAACAATTTAACCTTTTTTCTGGAATTCTTCTATTCCCTTACCTTCCTCTGGAATCCCACCTCTAACCAGCTTCGCACTACATCTCTTACTGCCCAGGGAGGAAGCCTCTATGATTGGAATTAATCCATTCATATATCTAGAAGTTCAAGAGAACACAGATTTGGGGACCAGTCAGACCTGATTGTGAATATCAACTAAATTATTTGTTCCCTGCCTGATTTTGGCAAGCTGTTTAACCTTTCCAACATTAGGGTTCATTCTCTTGCAAAAGAGACCCCAAAAAAGACTATCTCACAGAACTTTTGAAAATTAGAGGTGATCAGGTAATGGACATCTAGGATCATGCCTGGAGCATAGATCAGTGACTTGACAAATATGATGCTTAGAAAAAAAAGATGAAGAAGAGGAAGAAGGAGGAGGAGGAGGGCTGATGAGAGAGGAAGAGAAGCTGAAGAATCCTGTTTAACATAAAGGGTACTATGAAGTAATAAAAATCATCTTTTAGTTCACTGTAAGAAACAATAGCATTTTGAGGAAGAGGAGGCTGAGGAAACTATGCTACTCAACTGAATAGGGAGTAAGGTTCTAAGTTCTCAAAATTTGGGGGATTTGGGGCACATCAAGACACAGTGGGCAGAGAGTAAGGTCAGTAACAAGATGTAGCAGGAAGCCATGAACCCTCCTTCCAATCACAAATGCACCAGTCCAGCAACAATCCAAGGACACATTCCCTTAGTGAGAAACCAGAAACCAAACAAAAGGTTCCTTATGCTGAAGAAGACCATGAACCCAGACTCGCCAAAATCATTAGAGAGAATCAGAACATCTTTTCCCAGTCACCCACCCTGGCTCCGTGCCTTATGACCAGCAAGAGTCCCCTATCTCACAGCTTCACCCAGATGAGGAAAGGAGTTGTTTAATACACAGAGACCTGACTTTCCCAAGGGGACTCCCCAGAACTCTATTCACAAGGGGGGAGTCCTACTGTAATAGGACAGGTGCCCTGACAAGAAGAGTAAGAGACACCAGCCTCCTGCTCTTTTCCATGTGAAGACACTGAGAATGAGTCCACCTGCAAACTAGAATGAAGACCTCAGCAGAACCCAAGCCTGCTGGCACCGGGACCTCCACTGCCAGCCTCCAGAGCTGTGAGAAAATAGTTTTCTGCTGTTTAAGACACCCAGTCTATGGTATGTTGTTATGGTCCCCCAAAACTAACCATTGTAGTGGGGATACGGGGAGCATCACAGTATCCGCCATCTTCCTTTCCTCCTCTCCTCTCATGAGGGCTTGGTTTTCAGCCCAAATGGAGAGAGGGTTATAGTCAGATAACAAAGTAACTATTTTTTTTTTTTTTGCAGTACTGGGGATTGAACCCAGGGGCATTCTACATCCGCGCTACATCCCCGGCCCTATTTTTATACTTTATTTTGAAACCGGGTCTCACGAAGTTGCAGAGGGCCTCACTAGGTAGAGAGAGAGAGAGAGAAAGACAGAGAGAGAGAGAGAGAGAGAGAGAGAGAGAGAACTGAGGCTGGCCGTGAACCCGGATCCTCCGGTCTCCGCCTCCCAAAGTACTGGGATTACAAGTGTGTGCCACCACGCCCGGCTCAAAGTAACTATTTTTAAAAACAGAAACAAACAACAAAAACCCTCCAAGTTCTGCTTCATGAGTCAATGATAAAATACAGCGTGGGGTGGGGAAGGTCAACTCCTCCACCATCTCCTGTGTAGCAGTATCAGAGGCCACAGATGCACAGCTGGTAGCGAGTGATCAGGTCCCTCTTGAGAGTGGCCCTGCCTGGTAGGCCAGCCTTCTCCTGCTGGGCAGCGACTAAGGGCACTGAGATGAGGGATGACAAGTGACACAATTGTCTTCCACACATTTCAAACACCTGGGACTCTCAGAAGTAATGATTTTGGTAGAAAGAGGAGGCAGGGAGGATGGAGAGAGACCAAAGAACTGCAGCCACACACAGATGGGGAGGTAAGACACATTGCAATTGGCACGATGGTGTTGATGGTGTTGATGTAATCTCATTGGAATTCACAGGCTTTATGAGGTCTGGTAACATTCATATCCATAGAGTGAAACTTTACAATGCATACTAATGCGCGCGCGCGCGTGTGTGTGTGTGTGTGTGTGTGTGTGTGTATGTGTGTGTGTTTTACTAGGGATTGAACCTAGGGGCATTCTACCTATGAGCTATATCCCAGCCCTATTTTATTTTATTTATTTTGAAACAGGGTCTAGGTTGCTGAGGGCCTTGCTAAATTGCTGAGACTGGCCTCGAATCTGCAATCCTCCTGTCTCAGCCTCCCAAGTACTGAGATTACAGGTATGTACCACCACGCCTGACTAATGCTTGCTTTTTATAACAGGTTTATCATACCACACATTTTCTAAAGTTCTACCTAAAATATAGTAATAGTATGCCAATACTGAAATAATGGGATTCTTTTCTTTTTGCTCATTTTTGCAGAAGAACCTGTTTTCTTACCCACGTCAGATATACTTGCCTGATATTTTCAGAAAAGCTCTGACACACTATTAAAGGGTATACATTCATATTTTCATTTTCATATAAATGTTTTAGTTTAGTCACATATTTCTCTGCTTCTAGAAATATGTGTGTTAATGCAAATGATCTTCCCAGGAAGAAAAAATTACCAGAGAAATATCCTAAGTGACATGATGCCTACCAGACAGGCATCTCTGAGGAAAGGCATAGAAGGAGTCTTGACAAATTACTGGCAGGTATACCATTTATGAAATCATAAAAGACAGTGACATCAAATTCCTTGACATACCTGGAGTCAGTTTTGAAGCAAATGATGCCAGCTTTCAGGTTATTTCATATGCATATCCATGCTTTGGCAAAAATAAATTCATCACTACTGAACATGTCAAATAAGAGACCATAGTAAGGCAAGACCACGGTCCTAATGCCTTTGATATAGTGGCATCTGCAGGGCCCACACCACAAGGGAAATTCCTACTCTCAGAGTAGATATGAGATGGAAAAATGGAGAAAAAAAACAAAATGCTTTGCTCTTGAAACAGATATCCAACTGTAAAATTGACATTTTAAAGTCAAATTGTTAAATTTTCTAAAAAAAAATCCAATGAAATCAAAATGCCTTGGTAATTTGGTATACCCCATCATTCATTTAAAAAATATAATGAACAAAGTCTTCCCATATAGTTAGAAACAATATTGTTAATATTTCCTCTTAAATTGGTGTTTCTATTTCTTCAGAAAATGCTATCAAACTTGTAATATATTTAGCCTTGAAAATATTTTACAGTCTGTTATAGTTAGATATAAAATGTTCCCGATAGAGCTCACTTAATGTTTGGAGCTGATGTAATTGAGTTATGAAGGTTGTAATCCCAGAAGTTGATAAATCCATTGTAATGGATTTACCTGGGTGGTACCTTGGTAGGCCAGTAGGGTGTAGCTGGAGGTGGGCCCCTGGGAGTGTGGCCTTGGGGATTATATATAAAGGGTTCCTCCTCCCCCTGAGCATGCTCCTGCTGTCTCTGTCTCTCTCTCTGTCTCTCTGTCTCTCTGTCTCTCTCTCTCATTCTCTCTCTCCCTTCGGGCTGCCCCGATGTAAAGAGCACAGCCCATGTACTCTCCCTCCACCTCCTGCAGCCAAGCCCTGAGATCCATGGTCCCCAGCCTCACATGGACTGAGCCCGAAACCGTAAGAAAATAAATCTTCTTTCCTCTAAGTTATGTGGTCAGATATTTAGATTATGACTGCAAGAATGCTGACAGATACACAGTCCTACTTCTCTGCAATATGAAAACATATAGATTGAAATTTAATTTTTAATATATATACTGTGCTGGGTGTGGTGATACATGCCTATAGTCCCAGCTACTTGAGAGCTGAGGCAGGAGAATCACTTGAGTCTGGGAGTTCAAGGCCAGCCTTTTAAAAAAATTTTTAAAAATATATGAATAGACATATAGTTAGGTATATATTCTGATCATAATGCTTAATTGTTAAATTATTTCTTCTGATTGGCTATCATTACAATCACATAGATTTAGTATGTAGTTATTCAAAACATTTTGTACATTTATTTTTTTTTTCATGTTTTTATTGGTGCATTGTAGTCTCACATCACAATGAGTATCAGTTTGGTGTTAACATACATGCACACAGCTCTTGGTGTCCCTCCCCCCCACCTCCCCCCCGCCTCCCCCCCACATGTAGCACTGAGAATGATGTTGGCATAATCTCATATATACACCTTGTTTATGACAGTAATTCCAT
>PVJS01038010.1:0-19620 GCA_004027185.1 Glis glis
GAGGCCCTCCGCAACTTTGTGAGACCCGGTTTCAAAATAAAGTATAAAAAATAGGGCCGGGGGTGTAGCGCGGTGGTAGAACTCCCCTGGGTTCAATCCCCGGTACTGCAAAAAAAAAAAAAAATTTTTTTTGAGACCTTGCATATCTGGTGATATCTTACTCTAATCTCACCATTGACTGATGGTTTAGTAGGATAAGGAATTTCAGGTTAAATAGTTCCCTTCAGAATTTAAAGATGTGATTTCATTGATTTCTAATTTTAAACATCATGGTTGACATCTGATATTATTCTAATCAGATCTTTTGTGCTATAGTTTGGACCTTGAATGTCCCTCCAAGGCCCACGTGTTGAAAGCTTGGTCCCCAGCCTGTGGTGGTATTGGGAAGTGGTAGGCCTCCTGGAAGGAAGTTGGGTCATTGGGGGGCGTGCCCTTGGAGGGGATACTCCAGCCCACCCCTCTTCCTTTCAGCCACCACTAGGTGAGCAGGCCTCCTCTTGTACATGTTCCCGTCATGCCATACTATGTCCCACAGGCCCAATTCATTGTATATTTGTAAATCAAATAACCACTTCTGATTCAAAGAAAGATTTATGAATATTTTTTTGTCAGGTACAAAATTAGTTATGCAGGCTCAGAAATCAAGTCAAGGGGACCTACAGTCTTGCCTGAGCTTTCCCACATGGTACTGAGTAAGTGGTGTTCTGGGAGCACCTGGAAAGAAAATACATACACAGGATCTGCACACAAACTAGGAGTGGGGGCAGTTCTGACCAACAGCCAACAGAAAGGAATGACTGACCTCCACTCCAGATGGCCCTGCGAATGAATTCACATCCAGAGGATGAAGTGATTTTTTGTTTCCTGAGCAAGTTTAGGGGTCCACTCTGACAGGAAAAATATGGGTATATTATTAGGGATTTCTGGGAATAATAGTTTTTATCATGGTATGGTTGCCAGAACATTAAATATAGGCTTGACTTGGGATTGGATAGCAACTGTGGAAGCAAGTTTGGTACTTAGAAATACTGGAAACTGGAGTAAAAACAAGAACCAAGACAAAATGTCCATAGACTGGCATCCCAGGGACAGGGGAAGTTAAACTAGTAGGTTTGAAAGTGTGGTTCCCCTAGCAGCATTAGCATCACCTAGGAACTTATTAGAACTGAAAATTCTCAGGCCCCACTCTGGACCTGACTCAGAAACTCTAGGGATAAGACTCATTAATCTATCCTCTAACAAGCCCCCCCCCCAACCTTGTGATTCTGATGGCCTGGCCTGCAAGAGCAAATCCAAGGAATTAAATTTAATTTACCAACAACAACCACCTCCCTCCCTCCCCAAGCATATGAAGCACATAGCATTACACTTACTGTATCTGAATCACATTCTCTTTTGAGGAGGGAACTCCTCATGAACCACTGGGGTTTATTCTTGTCAGTTTAAGACCTAGATAGGGTAGAATCCACAGATGGAATTCTTCATTGTTCACATTTGGCCAGGGCGAGCAGAGATTAGCTGTTTTGACTTTTGATAGTTCCTAGCCTATATGCTTCTATTTACTCATTTATAAAATGAAAGGAATGAATTAGTGATTGCTAAGGTCATTCTCAGCTCAAAATTGTACAATCAGTCCTTTGTTGGGATTTTAAAAAGCAACAGCATTTTTAGAAAGTAATCGATAAAAAGCAGTGCACAGAAGAATATAAACAATATTATATATTTTCACTATTACAAATACATTTTGGCAGTATGAAAATGAATATAAGTCTTATAAGCTTGACTGTTGGAAGAGGGGTGGTAACAATTAAAATCCACTGAACATAAAAGTCCTGCTTTTGATTACTTCAGAGCAGAAGGGACTGTGTAATTGGTGACTGTGGTTTCATGGAATTATTGATCTACTGTATGTTATTTATATTTAAAACTAGATTGCATAATACTAGATAATGATTAAATTAGTCATGACTCTCAATCCCTCATGCCTGGAAGTTAACATTAATTGTCATTTTTGTTTTTTTTTAAATTAATTTTTTTGTGGTAATGGGTATTGAACCCAGGGGTATTCTACTTCCAAGCTTCACCCCCCCCCAGCTCTTTTATTTTTTTATTGTGAAACAGGATCTCACTAGGTTGCTGAAAGTCTTTCTAAGTTGCTGAAGCTGGCCTCGAACCTATGATCCTCTTGTCTCAGCCTCCTGAGTAGTGAGATTTCAGGTGTGTGCCACCATGTCTGGCTTTTGTTTTATTTTTGATAAAGAAAAATACTGAACACTCAAATAACTTAGCCAGTCAGTGGTCACGTTAGAACAAATTCCTTATTCCTTTTTCAGGAGTAATTCAGCTCCATATCTTTATTTAGAAACAATGCATTAGAGCTGGCAGGGACCTTAGCAATTATGTAGTTCAAGCTCCTCATTCACCTATGTCTAAAAATGGAAAAGGCAAAAAAATTATAAAAGAAAATATGGATATATTTGGTTTGCACATAGCAACAGCTATAGATTATGTCTAAAATTTTCATTGAGAGGTGACATAATGTGTCAAAAATAATGCAGGCAGTATAGTTAGACCTGGGTTGAAGACCAGCTCTACAGTGCCGTAGTGCACTGGACCTCAGTATTTACCAAGTGATCATCATGTACCTCAGTACATAGTAGATATTACGACAAAATAGAACTAAAGCCATAAGGGTCTCCCAAATACAAAATCTTCAAGAATGTTACATCAAACTACTGAGTCACATTCATGTGTACTCGAAACATACAAACATGTATAACCTGGAGACCCTATAGAAACTATAAAAGTTTTTAAACTCATTTCCTTCCTGTTTTATAAGTTCTTGAGATTCCCCTTCCTGCCCTCCCAATTTTGCTACCTCATCAGTAATTATAAATTTGAATATTATTTTAAGATTGGGTCCCTAAATCCTAGTACTAGATTAGATTACCAAGCATAACTTATTATTTAAATTTTTAGGCCAGGTGCACACCTGTAATCCCAGTACTCAGGAGGCTGAGACAGGAGGATGCAGGTTTGCGGCCAACCTCAGCAACTTGGCAAGGCCATCAGCAATTTAGTGAGCCCTGTTTCAAAATAAGAACTAAAATAGGACTAAGGGTATAGCTCGGAGGTAGAATACCCCTGGGTTCAATCCCCAGTACAAAAACAATAAATGGATTTAATTAATTAAATAATTACTGTCATTCTCTAGAATTTGTCCTTCACTAAAGTTTGAAAAAGAATCATAATTAGTACTTGTGAGATCTGGTTCCCTAGAAGCAGAGTCTGAGACAGAGATTCAGGCACAAATGATTTATTATGAGAATGCTCGCCTGGCGTGGTGGCGCATGCTTGTAATCCCAGTACTTGGGAGGCTGAGACCAGAGGATCCGGGTTCGCGGCCAGCCTCAGCTACTTAGTGAGGCCCTCCGCAACTTAGCAAGACCCTGTTTCAAAATAAAGAATAAAAAATAGAGCTGGGGGTGTAGCCCGGAGGTAGAATGACCCTGCATTCAATCCCCAGTATCACAAAAAAAAAAAAAAGAAGAAGAAAAAGAGAATGCTCTTCAGGAAACACTTAGAAGGCAATGAAAGAAGTTGGATGGCAAAGAGGAAGCTGCCATGCGAATGACATGGTCTCTGGTGAATTCTTGCCTTAGCCTGATCCACAGGAGATGAAGCGCTGGGACATAAATGACTCCACAGAAATGTTGGCATGAGGATCAGCCTTTTGTATGTCATTCATATCACGCACTCAGCCATTGGCTTCCTGGGGAGGGGGAGGAGAGTTTTGGTGGTGGCTCCCATTAGCCAAAAGCAATGCCAGATCTCTGGAGGAGGCAGCAACTGTGAGCCATTGGCAGCAGGAATGTGAAACATTCCCAGCAATTGGGAAACGGGTGCCTGGACTAGAGCAAGGGACAACAGGGTAATCATTTTTCTTCAGCATTTAGAGTATGCCAATTGATAGACTCTGGACTTACATGGGTGGAAACATAGTTTATACTCTGTTAGCCAAGTCGTGGGCTGTGGCACCCAGAGAGGACTCCTTTTGCTAATTCCTCCAGAAGCATTGACTAGACTAGTGACAGCCCAGAAGCTTGAAATGCAAGTGAAGGGCCCTAGCAACTTCTCAGCAGCAGAAGGAAGGGCAAGACCATCAAATGTGTAAGGAAAAAGAATACTTGAATATAAATTCTCCTTTCAATCAAATGTAATTATTATTGGTCTCTGCTTGATTATCACCAAAACTTGGTTTCACTTGCTACCAGGCATAAGTAAAAACCAGACTTTCTTTAGTCCCTGAAGCACCAGAGGTTCCTATTCAGTTTAGGTTCAGATTTTTGCCTTTGTTTCTAACTCTGTAGTGCCCGAGGCTTCAGAGAAGCTTGGACATCAGAGACCCTCAAAGGTTGTATTGATTAGGGTACACCCAGGAGCTCAGAAAATACTTTAAGTATTTAAACAGAATGAATTGAATCCAGGATTTGTTTTCACAGATGATAGGAATGCTGAAAAGCCAAATAGAGATCATGAACCAACCCAGTTTTTAGCAAAAGAGGAGAGTCTCTACAACTTTGAGTCTGGAGGACCAAAGGGAGGAGGTGGAGCCAGAGTCACCTAGCAGAAACTAGAAGCACAGCCAACATGCCTCTTACTGGCTTAACTAAGCAGGACATCAGCTGACGTGGGAGTTGGAAATGCACATTGTACAGGACAGAGCAGAGGGAGGGTGAGAAATTCGTTTGATAACAAATAGTCAAGGACAGGTACAATAATATTTGCTAAAATAACCATAGAAAGCTATATTTGGCCAAGTTCTCTGTTCCATATATCAATTAAGATCTAGCAGCATATGTGTCCTAATTCTAAGTTTATTTCCTCCTATTTTCCCATTTTGTTTCTGTTCATCACTAACTTTCAAATCATTTGCTAATAATAACATTTTATATATGATCTTTACTGTTCTATATTTTCCTACAATAGATACCTACTCTTCTTTAAAGCGATGTTCACAATCCCAAGCAGCAATAGACACTTCCATATGCTGTGGCTCTGCCTTCTGGCCATAGAAGATTGGACCAGGGGTGAACACCTAATCTCAGCTGGGCCAGTCCAGTTTGTTTCTTGAGCTAGACATCATATGCTCTAGGAGTTAGTGCACACTAATCGCATTGGGTTACAATGCATAACTCAAGGAATGCGAAGAATAAAGCAATTTGCAGACAGAAAGCAGAATGAAGTTAACGTGAGAAAGAAGCAGAGATAGGAGATCTTGGGCCCCATCCCACATGAGGGAAGGGAGCTCAAGGAAGAGTAGCCTGTGGCCCTGATAGCTCTCCAGTTCTGAATTTCAGTCTTTCAGGAGGCCCAGTTTCACCTCTCACCCTTGGATTCTGAGAAATGAGCATCATCCTATATAAATTCCTCTCTTTTTTGGCATTTTCCATTTTCTATTAACCTACAAGTAAAAGATCGTTAGTGAGATAAAAATTTTAACTGATTTGAACAAGTAGTTTAAAAATTAAATTATACACTCATTTGCTTACATTTCCATATTTCCACCTTTAAGATAGATACTGACAGTGGAATATTGGTGCTTTTCTCACCTCCATACTCTTTATGCTGGAGCTATTGTGTGTTTCTGGTACTTTCTGTTAGGCTGGGACTTTGAATTGATGAAACAAGAAAGCTATACCAAACATCAGAACTGACATGGCATATTGACTCAGTTCCTGTATGACGATGGTATCTACACACATGCACATTGTAACATTCTGACACACATGTGAAGAATGTCACCGTGTCACAATTTCCTGTTTTAATGCAAGTCCAGGCACCATCCCAATCTTCCTCAGGCTCTCGGAGCACTACTGGGTTTACTGTGTCATGAGGTACTATTGACAGACCAGTTCACCCACCTAAATGTACCGCAGAGCCTTCTTTTGATCTTGGCTCCACTCCAAGACAGCAGTTTTGTTCCCATTGGGAAAAAAAGATTGAAACCAGGCACTCAATTTGGTCTATTGCCATAATCACCTACAGAGGGAGGCTCACCAAGCCTCATACTTAGTGGAAAGACAAGGCAGGAATAGCAAACTGTCCCTAATTTTGAAGGAGATATTTGTATATGCCTCAGAACACCAGACCCCAGAAATGTTCCTGAGATACCAGGTTCCTATATTTGATTCTATTTATAGCTTATATACCCCTGGGGATCATTATCTAACCATCAACCTAGTATACTTACAACTTCCTGCTCTACAGGTCATTCAACATGATGTTGTTTTATGCAGTGAGCTAGCACGATATCAAGTGGAATGGGAAAATGATCTAGGAGAGCTGACCTCTACTTGAAAAGAAAAATGAGCTGACCTGTGAGTCTCACAATACCCTTCTAATAAATGCCCTTTTACTCAAGATAGCTCAGGTCAGTTTCTGTTGTTTGAACTGGAATCTCTAGGTGATTCTGAAATTTGTACCATGAAGGTGGTTGCAGGCAACAGGTCTTCAGGAAAATTGGGTTATTTGGAATTGGTTATCTGGTTGTGGTGAGGAAAGGGATAGTTCATATTCCAAGATAGGAAGCTAGAATCAGACAACAGGGGATTACATTATAGCCTGTGGTAACTGGGATCCAGAGTCTGCTGAGATTTCAGGAAGCTTTGAGGCAGGAATCAGCAAATAGCAGAGCTGAGTAGTTGCAACACAAACCTTATGGTTGACAAAGCCTCAAATGTTTATTATATGGCCCTCTTCAGAAAATGTTTGTCAACCCTTGCTTTGGGTAACTGCATAACTTTTGCCATCAAATAATAAAAGCATGAGAACTTCAAGAATTTTGAGATAGCACTAGATAAACTAAATAGTAAGAACCATACCCTCTAGTCTGTAAATTCTTGCCTCAGAGCATAGACTAATACTCAGGGACAGTCTATGATAATTCTAAAGGATCTATCTTGAATAGTTGTAGGATTGAGATAGCAAAAAGTGAAACTCATGTGACTTGACCCAGGATTGCTAAACTAATGATTTATGAATTATAGTATTTAAAATACTTTGTAATGAGATAGGGGATGGACAATAAAATAATTTATAAAAATTCACTGGTTATCTTACTGTAAATTTTTAAAGGAATCATTGAACTTAAGATGTTATTTATTTATTTATTTACAAATAAGACAAGTGTTACACTGCACAGATTTTCTGGTGAAAACAAATAGCTCTCATATATTTTTGAAGAAGGAAAAAAGGATACACATTAAAAATCTCCAAAGTTTTTAAACATGAGAGAGGAAGTAACTACTTTTCAAAAGAAACTTGGATTATACCGAGCATACTTTTTAAAATAGTCATTTGGAATTTTGCCCATCATTATGTGATCTTAAAGTTCAAAATTGATAAAGTCTGTTATCTGTGAAAACTTTATTTCTAAAGTTAAATACTTTGAGATAATTTAACTTGTTTAAAAAGTTTCCCAACAAAATATTTTAACATGTTTTCTATTGGGTAGAAATATGGAAGTACTTCTCAGCCTGCAAGCAATTTGCGATAAAAATTTCAACAAATTCATTACAAGTGGATGCTATTGCTAGAGAAAGCATATCTAATGGTACACTTCTCCCATTGTATCTCCCTACTTTTTGTAAAGTGTCCTTTTCACCTATAGCTACTAAAATCAACTATAATATAAACACAAATATCTTATAGCTGAGCCTTTGGATAACATGTAAAAAGTGTAAAGCCGACTTCTCAAAAATTCTGGAGCATGTTCAATCACATTGCATTTATTAAATACTATACTAATATCTTAGGGAAGGCAAATGCTTTTTTTTTTACCACTAACTCATTGACCTTTAAAAAGAACCATCTGTTGGTATTATTGAGATTCTTCATAGTTTATCTGCTTTTTATTCCATTGATTTTTGATCATTAAGCATGATGCTAGATGTCCTTTATCAAGTTGAAGAAGTTCTCATCTTTAGATAGTTCTCATCTATCCAACTTATTGAGAGGTTTTCCTCATAAATGGATGATACATTTTGTCAAATGCTCTTTTTATGTCTGTTAGAAAAACACACCCGGTTATTTTTAGTCTATTGATAGGGTAAATTATGCTGAGTGATTTTTAAATGTTGAAGCAGTCCTACTCCTGGGATAAGCTCCACTTGATAATTATGTATTGCCCTTTTTAATATATTGCTCAATTCCATTTTTAAAAATATTCTGTTTAGAATTTTTGTGACTGTGGAATATTGGTCTAAAATGATCTCTTCTACCAGTTCTACCAGCTAAAGAACTTTTCTGATGTTGATTTCCTCATTTTCAAGTAATTCCAGTTCCTCCATACTGTGACATCGTATTATTTCATGTTGAACTCCCTTTTAGTTTCCACAATTCTGAATGAACATCTCTCCCAGTATTGGATCTGCCTTCTTAAGAAAACTTTTTCATAGTCCCTGAAGCTGCATATACTACTAGTTTCTACTTATTCCCAGTGGTGAATTGTTTTCCAGTTAGTTCCCAGGCACTTCTTGTCTTCCCTATCCTACTGCAGGTAGCACATTCTGCCAGCGTGGAATTCAATAATCCTTTGACAGCCCCTGGAACTCCTCAAGTGATAATAAAAGTAATTTAAGCACCCAGTAGGTCTGGCATCTCTGTGTTCACGGAAACATGACACTTTGCCCTTCTTAAAGCCTTCTGCTTTGCCATACTCTGAATTTCTCTATATACTTGTTACATCACTGATTCACCTCCTTTTCTTTCTATAGTTTTTTTCTCTATTGGCTCTTTTCAATCAGCATATAAATATGTTCAAATATCTCACAAATAAAAATAAAATCTACTCTTATTAAGACAACTAGGCAATTAAAATGAATGAACGAATGACTTTCATTGTTTAGTTTCTAACCTGTATCTTTTCTCTCCATAGCCAAACTTCTTAAAAAGACTAATCTATCCTTGTTGTCTCCATATTTTCATCTTTCATTAATCAAGCAATGTGAATTTGTTCCCATCCCTGATATTTAATGGTTAAGGGCATCAATGACTTACTAACTAGTAAATCCCTGAAATCATTTGAAATTTTAGTTATGTGATATCTTGGTAGAATTTGACATTGTTTCCTTCTATGTTGTCTACGTAGCATTCATCAATATGGTGTCTAACCTCTGTCACTTACATGATCACTCGCTTTGTTTTCTCTATGGTGCTGTATCTTAAATACTGATCCCACCCAGACTTCTATCATTTTACCTCTTTTATTTGGCTTGGAATATAGTAGGGTCCCCAAAAGATTTTCATTAGAATAGCATTAGCTAGCATTACTGAGCATTTATTACATGCCAGACACCTTGTTGAATGCTTTAGATACTTTCTCATTTAATTTAATTCTGTCATGACTTATTAGAGGTATTATTAACAGCACTTTTCAGATGTGGACAACTTGCACAAGGTCAGTGAGAGAGCCAGTTCAAGTCTGGGCCTTTTGACTGCAGAACCTGTGCTCTTAAGAGAGGTGCTATTAATTAATTTCTGTGCCTTTTTGACATCTTTGTGTTTCCCAAATCTTTCTCCAGACCTCTCTCTTGAATTCTAGAAATGTAGCTACAGTTAATAAGATTCTCAAAGTCATCACATACACATCTGAACACATGATCTTTGTTCCACCAAATCTGTCGTCTTCAAATGTTCCCATTTTTAGTGAGTAACAAACACCACCACATATTGTTTTACAATTAGAAACTTTAAAACTATCCTATTGGCTGGGAGTGGTTGTGCATGCTTGTAATCCCAGTACTTGGAAGGCTGAGATGGGAGGATCATAGGTTCGAGGCCAGCCTCAGCAATTTAGTAAGACCCCCAGCAACTTAGCAAGACCCTGTTTCAAAATTTAAAAAAAAAAGAACTGGGGGTGTAGCCCAGAGGTAGAATACCACTGGGTTCAATCCCCAGTACCAAAACAAAATCAACAACAAAACCCCACTGTGTTCTCTAATCCCTCACACCATTCCTACCCTTTAATCTCCAGTCACCACATCTTGCCAATTGTGCCTCCTACTAGTTCTCTACCATCGCCTCTTTTTCTTCTCTCCTCCCTGTGCCCTAAATCAAGCACCATTGGCCACCTAACTAGTCTCCCTGCTTCAGTCTCCTTACCCTGCCCTCAATTTGCCTTGCCCAGTGCTGGCAGCATGCTCATAAGAATCTGATCATGATACTGTTTGGCCCTACTGAAATTCTTCAGGGGCTCCTCACTGCTACTTTCCTTACCATGATGTATAAGGCCTTTTTAATATCTGTCCCTTCCAACCTCTTAGGCCTCATTCTCTGGTAACTGCTCCCCAACCTCAAATCCCTCTTCACTTGCAGTTGCCTGAAGAGGCCACATTTTCTCACACCTTATTCCCTCTACTTTTGTTTCCTGCCATTTGTCTATGAGGAGAGCTTTCCTTCAATAATTAGGTCAAATATTTAACACTGTGGTGAAGCCTTCTCTGAATTTCCCAGAGGAGTTGCTCCTGTTTCCTCTGGGCCACATTTCAACGTGCTTGGTTTCCTCATTTGACTCTAAGGAGATGAGTCCTGCATTTTTACGAGTATGTGTCCCCACGTGTGTGCATTTTTCATGGATATGACCCACCACTGTCTAGCACAGATTCTCAGTAAGAATTTTGACTAATGATTGAAGAAGCATCCAAGAGAAGAGAGGAGAGAAGAAAAGGGAGGGAGGGGAGACAAAGGGAAGACTGCTCATAGTTCTAAGAAACGACTCAGATTCCTGGTAGCTCTCAATCTCTTTTTCTATTAAATAACTTTGGGTCTCCCAATGCTGAATCTTTGAACCAAGGCTGAGGCTTCTGTTTTCACTTATTTGGATATAAATGTCAAAGGCATCCTCTGCAGCAAGGTAAGACCTTACTTTATTGGAAGATCTTTTGCCAGCTACCACCTTCCTCTTTGATCTTACTTCCTTTTCCACTGATGCTACTGATACATAATAATCTCATAAGCAAAGAAAAAAAATTTTGCTTTTGAAAGTGTCAGTGACTCCTAATGATAGAAATACATTCAATACTAATTGCCCAGGAATAACAATGTACTTATGTATTCTGTCTAAATATATTTCCATTGCAAAGAATGCAACATTAAATACTTAGAAGCTACTTATTTTTGAATATTGTACTCAATATTCAGAATATGCATTTAATAGAAAACTTGGCAATTTATCAAGGAAAAAGAAATGTATTTCTGGAAATTTTTGTGTTTTAATCATTTTGGGTTAGTAAAGCTATAAGTGATAAGTAAAGAAAATGAATTATCATTCTGAGGGTATAGAAAGATGATAATCAAGAGATGGTTTGCCTATATAAAACAACCTTCTTGTATATAAAGCAACCTTCTTGTTTTCTAAGCAAGTTGAGGCAGGGTAGGAAAGAGGGGCCATTTCAGTATAGTTAAGGAGAAAAACAGTATACAATTAACTAGGTAATAGGGATTTGTGCAAGTCAAGGGTTTAAAATATAATCATTCATTAGGTAGAGAATTTACAGCTTTGGGCAATACTGGGTATCTTTTGATTCTATGGGAAATGTGGTAAGAAAGGGACTTATGGTCTATTAGTCTAATACTTTTCCCTTAATTCCCTTCTTAGTTTTTATAAATTTCTCAGAAATAATATCTGCTAATAAAATAATTTGTTTTTTGCAGAGCATGGTGGCACACACCTATAGTCCCAGTACTTGGGAGGATGAGACAGGAAGAGCACAGGTTTGAGGTCAGCATGTGATAACTTAGACCCTATTTCAAAATAAAAAATAAAAAGGACAAGGGATGTAGCTCAGTAGAAGAACACCCCTGGGTTCAATCTTCTCTCTCTCTCTCTCTCTCTCTCTCTCTCTCTCTCTCTCTAAGACACACACACACACACACACACACACACACACATACACACACACACACAGTTTGTCTTTTCAAAATTGATCCCATGGAACACAAATATGTATTTGATATAAGGAAACAAAACTTAAATATTTAACTTAACAGAAATGAAGAATCGAAGAACAACTGCTTTTGTGATCCACCCCTCTGTAGTCAGCGTTTTTTCAACCAATTCACTTCCCAAATGGTGCAGGTCTTTATCTTAGTCTTCACATTTATTTACACCAAGGTTATGACTAAAACTACTTTTTACTTAAAAATAGCAAACAATATACTCTTCCTGCTTCCTTACTGAAGCAAAACATTGTGCCAAGGACGTTTATTCTCTAGACATGTTTATTCTCTGAATATGTTCTATCACTCTCTCCTGTTACTTGGTTTCATTTGTTTATTGCTTTAGTCTTCCTTAAGCTATTTTAATTTCCTTCCCAAGATATGCCTTACAAGGGTAAGCCCTGATCTTTTTCTCCTTTGCCTCTTGCTGTTGTTCCATTATACTTGTTCTTTTTGTAACTAGATTCTTATTTTTTCATCTCTCTAACTTCTATTCCTATAATTCCAGATTGAAAAGACCAACTACACTTGGATTTCTAACAATTTATATTCTGTTAATTATGTTGATATCATACCTAATATGAAAGGTTCCTAATTGTAGTTGCTGCAGAACTCTTTGAATTACAAAAAAGCCCTTTTCTTTCTGTTACTAATAATAGCTTGTTCTCTTAATGTTCAAAGCTTATGAATCTGTACTCAATTACCAATATAGAACACCAGTATTCCAAGACCGCCTCAGACAACATAAACTCCAATTGTTTTCTATTCATCTACTTTCAAAACCCAGTAAGAGATGCAAGATTTACAAAAGTTTTCAATGAAATGCTCTCCGGTGAAACCCCTAGGTAACCTAAGTTTATTTTTTATCAAATAAGGTCCCAGGAAGGCTGAGTGGTTGTACTCTATTAAGTCTCTCATAGAAACAAATGCACTAAGGTATATTTTTAAAACTTTTGACTTTAATACACGACTGTTATAAGAGAAAATATTGGGAATTAACTTTTATACTAATTATTTTGATTATAAAACTATTGTTCAGTGTTTTTCTTTTCTTTTTTTTTTGCGGTACTGGGGATTGAACCTAGGGACATTCTCCCTTTGAGCTAGACCCCCCAGCCCTATTTTTTTAATTCTTTATTTTGAAACAGGGTCTCACTAAGTTGTGGAGGGCCTCGCTAAGTAGCTGAGGCTAGCTGGGAACCTACGATCCTCCTGTTTCAGCCTCCCAAGTACTGGCATTATAAGCATGTGCCGCCACGTCCGGCTCGGGTATTTTTCTTAAGCAGTATAAGTTAATGTTCTTTCTATAAAAGTGCTAATGAGATATGTCTTTTAGAATTTAGTTGCAAAAAATGAATAGGCTTTCCAGAAGGATTGAGATGATTTATTTTTTCAGATGATAGTTAAAATATAATACTGCATTTCTCCCCCATTGCCTGCCCCACTCCTGCTGCTAGGACCCTCAAAGCAAAATCTGATACACAAATCACATCAATTATGCCAATGTTTTCAAAATGTTGGAGTTTGGATAATGCCTTCACAATATTTGCTATATCTTCATACTTCCTGAAGAAAAAAAATTGCATTCTAATTTTAATTAAATAATATTTTACTTTAATGAATATCTTTTGAAAGAACACTTGGGTTTGATGTGCCAGCTATATTTTTAATTTACATTAAAATAATACTAAACTGTTAAAAATATTACTTGTGTAAGTGTCTAGAAACATTCTATATACTATCAGTGGAACACATATCATACATTAGAAAACAAACTATATTAACCTTTAGGATTGGCTTATTTTGTCCTCCTATATTTGGCTCTGATTGTCCATTTAATAACTTTTTGCATATGTTTTTGTTGCCTCAAAATATTTTTCCTGAAGGGACTTGTAACTATAGTTGGCAGAAATCTAAGTGCAACTAGCTTATGTTTAAAAAGCAAATCTATGGGTTCTCATAACTGGAAAGCATGGGGTGGGCCTCGTCAGGCTTAGCTGGACAGGCTCAACGACATGGGAAGGTTTCAGCCTTTCATTCTTCACCTTTCATCTTTATCCTGTATAGCTGGGATTCTTGGGTAGGTTCTCTCCATCTGCTGCTTCCCCACAGCTCCAAGGTTTACTAACAATGAGCTTAGCAATAATTTCATAAAAACAAGACAAGACAAAGCAAAACAAAAACAGCTCTTCTTTTCCATAAATAGAGCAAAAGCCTTGAGTCTGGCTCTCATTGCCCTGACCAGAGTCGTGTGAATGTTATCGACTCCATCACTGACTGTGGCATGGTATTTACAATGTTCTGGTTGATAAAGCTTGGGTCATACACTCTGGGAAGATTGGTTAGTCCCACCCACATCACACATACCTATAGTGAGGCCGATAGTTTCCTAAAGGAAAAGTGGGGCTGTGGTTACCAGTAGTAGGGAAAATGAGTGCCAGATAATATCAGGTGTACATCGTGATGTAAGACTGCCAGATTTGGAGGGAAGGGGGAGCAGGATACCCAAGTAGATTTGAATTTCAAATAAATAATTAACAATTTTTAGTGTAAGTATGTTCTATGCAATTTGGGTCAGCTTAGACTAAAAAATATATTTGTTACTTATCTGTAATTTAGACTTAACTGGGTATTCTATATTTTATCTGCCAAATCTACCACAAAAGTATGTAAATAAACCCAATAAAAACATGTAAGATTCACTTTAGTGGAATAGGAAAATAAGTAATCTTTTTTTGTATGTGTGTGGTACTGGGGATGGAACCCAGAGGCATTCTACCTCCGGGCTACACCCCAGCCCTATTTTTATTTTTTGTTTGGAAATAGGGTCCTACTAGGTTGATGAGTCTCACAACTTGCTGAGGCTGTCCTCAAACCTGCAATTCTCCTGTCTCAGCCTCCCAAGTACTGGTGTTACAGACGTGCGCCACCACACCTGGCTAAATAAGTAATCTTCTACTAGGCAGCCACTTAATCCTTCAGTGTGATAGGTGATATAAATGTTATATCACTTAAGTATAAATAAATACCATGTACAGTCAAATTTTCATTATTGAAAACAATGATAATTTGATGTCAATAATTTAAGCAACTTATGGGTTTGGTTGATATAATTTAATTATCTATGCTTTCTACTTTTTGGTTTGTTCATCTGGTAAAGATCTATCTTTTTAAGGTATTTCCACTTATTTAGCATTCCTAAATATGTGAGGCTGAACAGGGCACTTGGTTGCATTTGTTGGCAGTGGCTGCTGCAGTACTTCCTTGTCTCAGGATGTCTTGTGCTGTTGTCATCTGAAAGGATTGTGCAAGGCTGGCAGATTCATCAGTATGTACCGTGCACGTGCACCACCCTGATTTGACTAAAAGCTTTCTAGTGGCCATTCGAGAAGGACTATTAATCTAGGGACTCTGCCATTTTTGAACAGGTGGCATGTGTCCCAGATCAGCCCCAGCAAACTATTCCTCCCTGTAATTTGAGTTTCAAGAGGAATTATACTGGAAACAATAAGATGTGATTCATTCTGGTTGTGGCTAGCTGAGGAGATGGTCTGTGAGCTCCTTTTGGTAGGATCCTAGGCAAATGAGGGTGCCCTTGTGTTTATTCTAAGATTTGTATGAGCCTCTTCACTCTTCTAATAACTTCCTTTTTGTATGTTAGAGTCTGTTTCTGTTTATAGAGACCCACAAAACTTTCTAAGTAGATGTCATATCATTTTGTCATCTGAAATTGTATTTCTCACGTCGGCTTATAAATCCACCTTAAGAATCTACCAATGCTGAAGTAGACTTTCTATGATATAGTCACGATAAAAGAAACACAAATAATAACTTTATTACTTATGTCTGTCTAGTCTTTTTTTTTTCTTTAATAGGGAGAATAGTGGGTTCAAGCGGGAGGATATTCCTTAGTCAACCTCTCTTATTGCAGCATCTAAAATCTTCAAGTACAGTGTAAGGCTCTTGGGAGGATATAAGATTTAAGAAGATAGTTACAATTTTAAAGAATTAGTAAAGCAGGTTGGGTTCCATAGGAAGTCAACTCTGATAGGGAGTTTAGTAGTCAGGCTGTGTTCATGGGATCTGTACATGTAGAAGGCAGGGGAAGGAAGAAGTAAGAAAAAGAAAAAGCTGAATTGTGAACAGATCCAGCAATAGTTCTGGCCCATCCAGGAAAATCTTTGGAGCTAGAATGACCTTTCTCAAGATGGTATCAATTAGCCATTGATACGAGCTACCAAGCAGGAGCGTGACTTTGACTGAGGTGGCACTTTGCAATTAGAGCAATCCTGAAGTTGCTGGAGGCTGGAGACTGTTGTCCAGCAGTCCTTTAAGCAGCTGGGGTAACAAGTTCTCCTGGAAGGAGTATCTGGGTGACACATGATGTTCATTACAGTTCACCATCTAGTGCAAGAGATTATGAGCTGCAAACATCTGGCTACTTCATCATTTAGTCCTTTTGCAAATAATCTCATAGAGAAATAATAACTGCCTCAAACTCATGAGGGAGTTTTGAAAAAACAAACAAACAAAACAAACAAAATCTTAACTACTTATCAGTATAAAGTAAAATGTGACATGCAGATTAGGGTGTTAAAAAACTTAGTCATTAAAGAGACAGGGCTTTATAATATTAAAATTTAGGCTGGACATAATATTAGAATAAAGGGTAACTAAACTGAATAAATATACCTTTATAAAAACACCACATTGTTCTTCTTTATCTCATTCCATTAGGAGCAGGAGAAAAGTTTGTCATCAATAGTTTGTCTATGGAACAGCATTTGGAAATGATGGCCATAAGTAGGCTATTAAAAAAAAAGCCACCATGATGTTCCAGGGAAGACTTTGTAGAAAGGGTGACATGGAAGCTGGACAGTTCTAGAAAGATAGGTAGCAGGATGAGTCAGGGAAGAGGTTTCTGGTTGAGTGATGAATGGGTAAAGGCATGGAGATTGGACTGGGCAGGGCATAAGCACATACTGAGGTGTAGTAATCCTGCTCAGGAGGGGCCTTAGTCATATGGAGGAGACTAATGACTAATTGAGGGCTGGAACTGGAGTTCAGTGGGATCAAATCATTTAGTAGACAATCGGGAAGTAATAGAGATTTTTGAGTGAAGACTTTACGTGATCAGAGTTGTGTTTTAATAAAAGTAATTTATCAGCAAATATGTGCTTAAATGGATTATGTGGCAGAGATTCTGTGTCTCCTTATGAAGCTATTCTTAAAGTCTATGAAAGGTACAAGGAAGACCTGGATTAGGGACATGGCATTTAGAATCAAAGAAGGAGATAAACATGGCAAACCCAGTGGTGATATAATCACCAGGATGTGTCAATTTATTGGGCTAGTATGTGTGGGTAGCCTTAAAGAGAAGGAAGAGAAAAAGAGAATAATAGTTCCATTAATAGAGAAAGAGAGTAGGGAAGAGATAATTTTGGAAAGAAGATGAAAAACCCAGTTGTAGGCATCATGAACTTAAATATTCTGCCTTGGGAAGTAAACTGAGAAGAAAGGCCTATTTCTAAAAATGCCTTGTCTTTACTGCTCTTGTAAAATAGATAGTTCAGCTACAATGACAACTAAATAGAGGCAGTCCTCCCTTTGCATGGTGCCATGTTAACTGAATCCCAGTCAACACAGAACCATGCAAAATGAAGCTTCCTGTATATAGATTTCAATAACTATACATCAAGGTTGCTGTACTTTAGCACTACTGATGTTTTGGGTTGTATAATTCTTTGTTTTGAGGGGCCATCCTGTGTATTGGAGGATGTTTAGCATCATCTCTGGCCTCTACCCAGTAGATGTCAGTAGCACCACCCACTGTGACAAACAAAAATGTTCCCAGACATCATTGAATGTATCTGTGGCTGGCAAAATCATCTCAGTTGAAAACCATTGCAAAATACGTACATGTAGAAATTGATGTGCAAATATAAATTGACCTTAATAGTGAGAGGAGGCTCCTTATTATTGATCCATGTTTGTGATTGATAGTAAGTTGCCCAATTGATGGTATCATTGCTACTTCATAACCAACATTTCTCTCCTCATTACATCTACATAAAGAATAACTTCAGGGAGGTATTGAGGAGTGAAATTGATCAAATTATGGTATATGCATGTATGAATATGCCATAATGAAACCCACTGTTCTGTGCAATTAATATACACCAATAAACGACTATACCTTTGTTCTATAGCCACTAGTGAAATGTATTCAATTTTATTGCTTTTTATATGTATCTTTACCTCATGGATTAATAGTTACTTTACTTAAAAAAGAAATCATTCTTATTGAATATCAGGTAAATCTGTCAGTTGCTACTCTCCTGTGTAATTCTATAGCTATTGCTTAGATTTGAAGTTGTATATGATCTCAGCTCACCAAGCTTGTATTTTCTCTTCAGCACAGCATTCACACACATTGATAATTCTACATTTTTCTTTCATATATAGTCAGGTGGTAGAGCTATGCTCTGATATTTTACCTCACTGATAGAATATTGGCTGCAATTTAGAATATAATACTTAACATATTTTGTAATGGATACTTTGTGCATGGTTCCAGTGCTTGGTTTGTTAGTTTTGCATGCCAACTCGACTGGTCACAGGGTGCCCAGATTAAACATTATTTCTGTGTGTGTCTATGAGAGTTTTTGAATGAGATTAAATTTGAATTGGTGGATTCAATGGATTGCCCTCTCCAATGTGGATAGGCATCATCTAGTCTATTGTGGGCTTGAATGGAACAAAAGACAGAGGAAGAAGTCAACTTTTGCTTCTTACATGCCTGCATGAGCTGGGACATCTCGCCTCTTCTTGTCCAGCTCTCAGACTGGGATTTACTCCATTGGATCCCCTGGTTCTCAGGCCTTCAAACTCAAACTGGATGACAACATCAGCTTTCCTGGGCCTCCAGTTTTTAGACAGCAGATTATGGGACTTCTTAGCCTCCTACAATAATTGAGCCAATTCCTCATAATAAACATATGTATATGAATCTGGAGTTCCAGAAAAGCTGGTGGTGAAATCCAGTCCAAATTACAAGGCCTAATATCTGTATATGTCTCCTGCTGGCTCTGTTTCTCTGCAGAATCTTGACGACTATACTTGGATTTGGAGAAAAGTCACTATGACTGGAAGTAGAGGGTTTAGTGATAGGAATCCACTGGTAACAGCAACATCCAGTCATGGTTCAGGTAATGGTGGGCATGAAGGGTCCAGGTTTTAAAAATGGGGCATCTCAATGGGTGGAAAGAGCATCATCATGGGTACCTGAGACGTGATACTCAGGTATCCATCATCATGGGTACTTGATATCTGTCGTCATGGGTACCTGAGACATGTGATACTCAGACATCTAGAGATGTCAAACTCAAAGGCTGAAAATTTCAAGCCCAACTTCAAAATCAAAGGCTGAAAATTCAAACTGAAGTTTAAATGTGTGTGTGTGTGTGTATGTGTGTGTATGTGTGTGTGTGTGTATGTGTGTGTGTATTCCCTCATCTTAGCAGTAGAAATGAGTGACTAGCAAAAAAAAAAAAGAAAAGAAGAAGAAGAATTAGAAGAAGGAGAAGGAGGAAGAGGAGGAGAAGGAGGAGGAGGAGGAGG